>JARHVA010005909.1:917500-1061921 GCA_037957365.1 Torreya grandis | reverse complement strand
TTTAGGATTCTATATACATTGATGTGAGTATATGTCTTCTAATACATGTTTAGTTTAGTTGTTTGTTTTATTATTTCTAACCCCCACTTTGTGACACAAGCTTTAGTGTGTACTGGATTAGATTGTAATTTCTTTTTATTAGAATATAGAGTCAACATTTAAAGCCTTAGGAATCCATTAGGGTTATTATGTGATTGCATTAGACTATAGGCTTTTGAACCCTTCCTATCATTATGTGTTGTGACAAGTGATGTCATAATCAGGTCAAGTAAATACCCATATTAGTCATGCTCCCACATAACAAGTATAACCCCAATCAGAAGTGTAGGTGTGATCTATCTTATCTGATCTAGGATTAATCCATAGAAATGATGCATTTCTGATTGCATACATTCTAGTGAACCTGACATAAACTAACCCTTGTAAGATTTGTTTACTTTTTCCTTCATTTATTTCATTTATTTTTATCATCATTTATATCATATATTTTAACATTCTATATTGATTATATCAACTTAACTCTTTATCTCTATGCATAGGTTGTATGAATAGATAATTGGATTGACCTAATGGACCCAATATATGTTTCTATCATTTCAAACACCCAATTCATCCTAAATGGTTGACCCAATTGACCCCTTATAGTTCCAATAAATTTTAACAGGTTTTTGTATAGGTTGATTAATATTATCGACCCAATTTTCAAGTCTTTCAAGCATACTTCTAGTTTTTAGATTTTTGTATAGCTTGATTAATATTATCAACCCAATTTTCAAGTTTTTCAAGCATACTTCTAGGTTTTAGATCGTCATTCTTCTTCATTACATCTCTTGTCCACCAAGGTTCCTTTATACTTCTCTATTTCTCTATTTTACGTATTTTATTTCATGTTTTATAGTCTTCAAAAATGCCCTTGTATAGTCAATTGGATTGACCCTACCAATCCAGTTCTATGTTATGTGTGTTGTATAAAATAACTAGATCAACACTACCAACCCAATTGATTTTTAAAACTTTCTTTTGTAATACAGGTTAAACCTTGTCAATCATATTATATATTTTATGCATATAGTGTTCACACTATACCTTGTTTCAAAGTTGGAATTAACTTCATATCTACTAGTAATTAGCTCACACATTTCTTTTATTGTTACTTGCATGCTTAGAATAGTTGACATAGTTTAATTAGAGGATTTTTAATTTATCACTTAGTTTCACTATTTCTATTTTATGCACACATATCCAAATCAAAAAACATAAAAATTCACTTAAACATTTGTCTACCCTAGGTCAACCTACTTGGATTTCATCACCAATAGGGAAGCCAACTTGATAGTCTAGTCAAGTATAAAGCATGGTTAATTGTATATTTTAGCTAAGCACCTAAAAACCTTATCACTGTAGTGTGTGAAGTGAGGCGATAGGCCCCAATACCAAGAATGTATCATTACCACTACAGTCATTTTCAGCCCAAACTACTTGAAACCATATTTATATATTTATGTAGTACCTTGCTTATAACCATCTTCCAATTATATTTTATCATCATTCTTAATAATATAATAAACAATCAGGTTGACCAATTAGTTATCTCTACTTTTGAAGTTTTTTGCTTTCTATTTGCCAAATTATATGCACAAAACCTTGCATTAGCTAGTGTTGGTGCAAGATTTTACTTTATGTGTTTCAATTATATTGGCCAACATTAATCCAATTGGGTGTTTGTTTCCTTTCAACACTTACTACTTTTCATCACTTATAAAGTTAGCATATTTTATTTTACAATATCTTTTTAGATTTCTTAAGTTCCATGTTTTATGTACTAGATTGACCCAGTCAACCCAATGTTTTTCCTACCTTCTACAAACTAAAATGGATCGACTTAGTTGACCTTATATAGTTTTATAGTCCCTATTTCTATATTGGGTTGATATATTTGACCTTGTACTATTTCAATCACCTCTTTTAACCTTTTCTTTTTCATCTCTCTTATTTCTCCTTCATCATGGACTTTATATTAGATAATAATACTGAGTCAATCAACAAACATGATGGACTTTACCAATCCTAATAGGGTATCCTATAGATAGAGTAGGGATCCTCTTTTAGATGCTAGTAATGTTCATATTTCCACTCATACAATGAACTATAGGACCCCTCCTCATACCTCTTCACAACATAATCCTCTTTTCTAATTATAAAACCAACCTGAGTTAGAGTATACTCCCAAAATGCTTTTCTTTTTTTATGAATTTATTCAACATAAAGGAAAGGATCCTTCTACCAATTATAACATCATGATTAATTGTCAAATCAAAGAGTCTCATTCACGTAATCATACATTCCATATAGGATTTGGAGGTACCACTTTATTTGGTTCTCAACCTCTTCCTTCAACTTTGATTCCTTGTTATGACATGCCATCTTTTTCTCTAATCTCTTCCACCTCCATGCCTAGTATATCAACTAACATGACAGGTTCTACATCTAGTGGGACTCTCATAATTTCCACTAGCCTTAATTATTCCACTAGTTCATTGTTTTATACCTAAATAAATCATGCTTATAGTGTTTCTTCCTCTCAACCATTCACTAGTATATCTTTTATTTCACAAGAAGATTTTACTAATAGTGCCTCACATTCTCATAATTTTTCTCAAACTCATAACAAGACTAATAGTGGTACCCAAACCACTAATACCAACACAAATAATAATTCTGATGCTAAGTAAACACATCAAATTTTATTAAAAACTCTTAATCAAATTAATATATTTCAATATCATAACATAAATCAAATGATAGGAATACAAAACCACCTTCTTAACCTTCAATATAATCCACAACTAATGGCTTGGGGCACACATAATAAAAATGTTCCACCTCCCCCTCTTCAATATTCTCAAGGAAATATCATTCCTCACCTATTTTTGTAAATAAAACCATTAAACATTTACAAAATGAACCTCTCATTATTCAAATTGCCAATATTGATATAGAAGGTATAACACCTATAATTTCTTATAGTGGATCAACTGATCCTACGCTTCACCTAAAAACATTTGTAAGTCTTCACAAGGATTGAGTCAGATTAAAAATATTTTACACTACCAAGATCTTATCCAAGACCCTCATGACTGATGCCTTGGATTGGCACAATCAACTTAGATCTCATCCCATTTCTAGTTTGGAGGAAAATTCTTTAGTTTAATAATTCCAAACTAGTGATCTTCCTGAGAACACTTTGGCCCATTTCATTAATTGTAAACAACATGAGAATGAAACTACACAATCCTTTGTTAAGATATGAAAGACTTATTCAAAAAAATGTGAACTTAACATAGTGGATGACAATATTTTTCATCTCTTACAAATTCCCTTTTTCCTAAATTATAATATCAAGTTCACACTCTCTCTATACGTACGTTGGAGGAGGCTATTGACCAAGCTAAAAGACATGATTTTATAGTACATTATATTGAAGCCACCCTAACCTTATATAGGTCCTTATTTATTACTTAATAATAAAAACCATAATATCACCAATGATGGTGTTACTGAGTCTTATGACCCCATTCATAATGTTTAAGCTATCATTCCTAACCCTTATTTGGAACCACCTTCTTCTTCTCAACAATATACCAATCCTCATTTCTCTTCACCCAATAAAATTAATGTTCACAAACCTTTATCCTTAGATAAATTCCTTAAGTGTCTACCTAAGCCTCTTTCACAAGAACTTAACCCTACTCATCCTATGAAATTTTGGTATGATCCTAACAAATTTTTTTGGTTTCATGCTAGTTGGGGTTATTCTCATTAGACTTGTAGACAACTTCATAATTTAGCTATATATTTTCTTCTTGGACCTAATTTTGATCATGATTCCATTATCCATAAGCATTAATAACCCTATGAAATTAATTTTAAGGACTATAAATAAAATGACAAAACTCAAGCCTTGATTCAAGAAAATGCTCATTTGGCTACCTATAAATATCCTTTACCTAATCATAAAATTATCCAAGTCAATCAAGATAAGCCCACCCCTTCTACCAATAATGTAGATAGTCTTGTTGAACCAAATTATGAATAAAATGTGGTTAACATGACTAATATATGAATGGTGGTGTCTTTCATTGATTCCCAAACTATCTATATTGCTCTTCCACATAAGACATATCATGTTATCCAAGATTCTTCTTCAACTTATTTAAATGAGTTAGGTAAAGAATACTGCATTACTTTTGATGACCCAATTTATGATTCTCCCTTAGATAACACATCTCATTCTATTTCGACCACTCTTCCATCATTTTCCAATACTAATGATAATAAAGCTTCTTCTAACACTTTTTCTTCTTCTAATTCTCAAAATCAACTTAAACCAACCATTTTATCATCTCAAAATGACTTACCATCTTATTTTAAAACTTCTTCTTATAAACAAAAATTCCAATGTGCTTTAGATCCTCCTTCTAAGGATCTCCTGAACCATTAAGCACCTATATCTAACAAACTTGTTATGGGTTATGATGAGTGGGATACCATTATAAATATCACTAATCTCCCATCCAAAATTATATTCCTTGAGCTTATGAAGACTTCTCCATGTCATAAAAACCACCTCATGTAACCCCTATTCAAGATGAATGTCCCTCATCCTCCCCTAGCAGGATGAGAGGGACCTTTATTCAGTTTCAAAGATAGTATTTTGAAATAAAGTGAAGATATGTCTATCCACATTAATGAGACCATAAACACTTCTTTTTCTCTAAAATTTCCCATAACTTTTATGATTCTTGAGATTCTACTTGAATGATCCTCCTTTATTCATTAGAATTTAAATAGGTGATATCTAATTCAATCATGCATTGATTGATGAGGGTTATGGCACCTATGCCACTTCTCTCAATTTCATTAAGACCCTTAGGTATTCTGAATGCAATTTCAAGTTTATACACATCACATGCCAAGGATAAAATAAAAGGAAAATTCCTCCTCTAGGTTGCATGTAGATTCCAATTAATATTCCACCTATCACCATTCATGTAAAGGTGACGATCTTTAACTTCCCCTTTTCATATAACATCTTGCTTGGTAGGCCATTTACTCATTGCATGAGAGATATTACTTATTTAACCTACCAATGCATTAAATTCCCACATAATGGATCCATTTATAGGATTCAAGGTGACACTAACCCTTAGAATTTCAAATAATTCCAAGATCATGGTGTCTTCAAGACGCTTAGTCTTGAACCTTTGCCAAGTGTTTCATTTTATGAGTCTTAGTGTCTCAACTTTCCTATCAATTTAAAACATGGCTATAATGGGCATCCTGAGTTCATTGGTAACATTCCTCCTAAAATTTTAGATTTTGATGATGATGAGCCCAATGAGATTAATATAAAAATCAAAACTTTCAATATCTCACCTCATATTATCTCATAACTTCCTACTTCCTTGCAGCCTCATTCCCATAAACCTCCTTGCGATGACATTCTCGTATTATTAACTAAGACTAGGCATTTTATTCATCATCCTTCATGTTGAACACAACTATCTACTAAGGGGGGGGGGATGAATCAGTAGATGAGATAAAACTAGTTGATTTAAACTTTTAGAGGAAATAAAAATTCATATGCAAATCAAATAACAGATGCCAAAATCACACACACACATAGAAACACATTACACTAAATTTATATGTGGAAAACCCAAAGGGAAAGATCACATTGAGAAAATATACTAGAATCTACTATTCTAATCAAACCTCATAGTTAAACATGTCACTGGTAAAACCTCATAGGTTACATTTAAGGATAGTTATGTTAAGGAGACACCAATCCCCTAATTGAGCACTGAATCAATTTTTTTGATGGTACAAACCAATCAAAACTTATGAATCTATAACTCCAACATACAAGATTGATTCACAAATGAATCTAATTCAGTTTATTCATTACAAGTCTAGTCTATAACTGCTTACTCTCTACTCATTCTCTACTTAGTCTCTATCCTTTTCACTTTCATTCTATGACTACATACATCTAGATATATTCTATTTAGACACATTTCATTCAATTTTTTTTGTTTTCCTTTTACTCTATTTGCATACATCTTCAATAGACAACCTTTTAGTCACTCTCAAATTTGCAAAGACAACAACTCATCCAAAATCTTTTAGATGTCGTGTATATATAATGAATCTTAAGTTTTAATGTCACCAATTAAGTTCACACTTCAATTGCACTTATTTTGGAATCTTCTCAATAATGACTTGACCTATTGATATCTTATGTCTCAATTCATTCTCTTCACTACAATGTTTAAGTCTCTTTACTATCTATAAAAACTATTGGATTTAAATCATAAATGCCTAGCCTCCTTAATAATCAACTAATTAGATCAATTAATCTTGAAATTAATATAACCATATCAAATTTATCATCAGATATTGTCTATTTCTCCACTTAACCATTAGAACAAATTAAATGTAGGCCTTTGATTTATTTCTTCATGCCATCTCTAACTATTGAGCTACTTTTTGCATCTCATTATTTCCTATATAGTAGGATCTATTTCACTCCTTTTGATTTATTCAAATATGCTTTATCCATACTCTCCCACTAAATTAGTAACCATAAATCACCTTGTCCCACTATGTCCTTTCACTCTATTGGATTTTTCTCATCCAAATTTCCATGTGCCATTTGATCTATGGATATTTATGATATTGATATTGGCTTGGTCATTAAACTTCAACATGTTGACTTCATCTCGCTTATCATGAATTTCATGAGAGATTTCACTCTTTTAAATCTTTCCAAACTTGCTTGGACTTTAACACACCTTAACTCTTCAACATTTTAAAAATGCCCTACAATATTACACACTTATCCTTCGACAATGTTACAAGTGACATATTAAATTTTTTTGGTTGGATCACATACCATTTGAAACTTTGATAAAGTAACCTTCAAGAATTTGTAAACTATCTTTCGAAACTTTGTGAGCGTCCCCTATCCTTTGAAAGTGTCCTTTAGAAACTTGACAAATGTCTTGTCTTCATTCAAACTATATCCTTTAGATAAATTGTTGTGGGCTTTTTGTCAAGGGCTCTTCAGGATAATTTTTGTGGGATTTTTGTCAAAGGACCCTTCTAGACAATTTCTATAGGATTTTTGTCAAAGTGCCCTTCGAGATAATTTTTGTGGGATTTTTGCCAACTTGCCTTTCGGGATAATTTCCCTGATAAAATATGTTTGATCATATATTTTAGAACTTATGTGTAGGAAACATACCCCTTGAAACTTTTGTAATGATCTACATACCCTTCAATTTTTTTTTAAATGATCCCTTCAGAAGTTTTGAATGGTCCACTTACCCTTTGGCAATTTTAAAAGATCCCTTTAGAATATTTGAATGGTCTACTTACCCTTTGGACTTTCTATAATGATCCCTTTGGATATTTTAAATTGTCCTTTTGCCCTTAAGAATTTTTAAAAATTTCCCTTTGGAATTTTTGTTTGGGATAATTTTTCTGAATGGATTCTCTAAGACACTTTCTCTAAAAGAGTTCCCTTATTTACTATGGGATTTTTGTCTGAGAAAATTATCTTTACCAATATTTATAAAATAATTACCTCAACAAATAAAAAGGTACAAAATTGACTAAGTATGGAAGCTACCTTATGCATAAGTAACATTTACTCTATTCATCCTTATGACATAGAACTTAGACAAAAAGACACAAACTTGATTATCATAGAGTGATCATTTCCTTTAGATTCTACCATACATGCAAATGTTGATAACTTCATCCTATGTACATAGCCATATCTTGTCAAGATAACAATATGAGCAAACATATTTAATGTACATGTAGAATTCTATTCCATTCAACATCTTTGAAATTAATTCATATGATAACACATGCTACCTTTGACATCAATGACAATTATTTAGACCTCAGTGACTATTTCCAACAATCTCCCCCTTTTTCATTGATGGGAAATTATCATCAGAATGACTTAACTCCTTTATCTTCATTCTATTTTCTCTCACTTGACATTAATGACAAAGAGTCTCTACCAAAATATATCAACAATATACTCCTTTCTTGACATCTTGATTGTTTTGATCCTTGGACCTGTCAGGCTAAAACATTTTGTGAGGAGCTCCCCCTTAGGCAATGATATATTATCTCTCCTAGCTCCATGATTCTACAAATGATCATTTATATATAGCATGAGTCTAAAATACCAATCAATGATCAACATATCTCTATGTAGATAGGCATAATGATCTAGATCCAACACACCTTTGTCATCTACTTTGTTATCACATAGTAAAGGGACTACAACTTTCTCACTAAATTACCTTTTCTCTTAATCCAAGAGTTAATAAAGTTCCTTCAATACACCCCTTGGATTCATGCCCTATCACTAAAAGCTAGAGATGTGGTGTGGAAGCCACTACTCCTAGCTTCTCTCTTAGATACTCAAATTGCTCTTTGGGAAGAGGCTTAGTAAATATATATGTAATTTGGTCCTTTGTTGGCACATACTCAATTTTGACCTCTTGATCTACAACATTTTCTTGTAAAAAATGATATTTGATGGATATATGATTGGCTATAGAATGCAACATTGTATTTTTAGATATGTTTATGGCACTTGAGTTATCACAAAAGATAAAAATAGGTTCTTGGTATTCTAGCTTGATGTCTCTGAGAGTTTGCTTTATCCATAAGACTTGGGTGCAAAATGTTGTTGCTACTACATATTCTAATTTTGCTATAGAAATCATAACTAACTCTTACTTTTTTCTCAGCCATGACACAAGTCTATTTCCAAGGAAGAATGAACCACCACTAGTGCTTCTCTTATCATCCACACTTCTTACCCCATCATCATCTACATATGCAACCAAAGTGAGATATTCACTTGTAGGGTACCACATACCATAGTTAATTGTGCTTTTGATGTATCTGAAGATTCTTTTCATAGAATTGACAAGTGATTCCTTAGGAGCTACTTAAAATCTTATTACCATACATAAAAATTGCATGATGTCTAGTCTTGATTAAGTTACATACAATAGGTTACCTATCATTGATCTATACATAATATTCTTCACATCAAGGGACTCATCTTCTTTTCTCAACTTTCATACAGTTATCATGGGAGTACTAACTAGTTTGATATCTTCCATTTTGAATTTCTTGAGCATATCTTTTACATACTTGGTTTGAGATATAAATATCCCTTGATTGGTTTGTTCAATTTTTAGACCAAGAAAGAAATAAATTTCTCCTCACATAGAAATTTCAAATTCACTTTGTAGTTGTGAGATAAATTCCTTACACATATTATTATTTCCACCTCCAAAGATGATATCATCTACATAGACACCAATAATCAACATATGCTCACTTTTTGATTTAAAGTACAAATTATTTTTCACACATACTTTACTAAAACCTTATTATTGTAGGTATTGATCTAATATTTAATACCATGCTCTAAGTTCCTATTTCAGACCATACAATGCCTTCTTCAGTCTGCACACATAATCTTCTTCATCCACTAGCTAAAGCCCTTCTAGTTGTTCAATGTAGACTTCCTTTTCTAAATTTCCATTTAAGAAGTTTGACTTTACATCCATTTGATATACTTTAAGCTTCTTATGAATATAAAATGCCAAAAGCATTCTTATGGCTTTCAGTCTTACCACTAGAGAAAATTTTTGTACAAAGTCTATGCCTTCTACTTGTGCATATCCCTTGCACACCAATCTTGCTTTGTTTCTTATGACAACTCCATCTTCATTCAGTTTTTTATATAAACCCATTTTTTTCCTATCACATTCTTATTTGAGGGTCTAAGAGCTAATTCCCATATTTTGTTCTTTTTTATTTGACTTAGTTATTCTTTCATGGGTTTTAACCAGTTTTCATCCTTGCTTGCTTCAATTAAGGTCTTAGGCTCAATTTATAAAAATAAATCAAAACATACTTGCTCTTTATTCATTTCAACTCCTCTCCTAGTCTAAACTCCTTCATTTTTGTTTCCAATTATCTTCTCTTTTAGATGATCCTTTTGAACAAACTTTGGAGGTACCTTTATAGTATTTTCTTCCTCATCTTCACTATCTTCTTCTTCATTTTATTCTTCTTTTGATTCTTAAATTCTAATATCCTCATGAGGCTCAACTTGTTTAAATCCTTCTTAAACCTTGAAATTGATGCTTTCAACTATTTTATGTAGCCTCTTATTGTAACACACATAAGCTTTACTCTAAGTAGAGTAACTAATAAAAATTCCCTCATCACATCTTGACTCAAAGCTACCTAGTTTATCCTCCTTTATTCTAATGTAGAATTTCCTTCCAAACACTCTAAAGTATTTAACTAATGCAGGATTTCCATACCATAGTTCATATGGAATTTTATCACTTTACTCTTAGTTAAACTCTGTTCAAGATGTATATTGCTATTTGGATTGCTTCTCTCCAATATCCATAAGATACTTTATCCTCTTTTAACATTTTTCTAGCCATCTCCTTAATAGTCCTATTCTTTCTCTCAACAACTCCATTTTGTTGTGGAGTTATTATATCAGAGTAGTGCCTTTTAATCACATGTTTCTCAAAATATTCTATGAACTCATTTGAGGTGAATTTTCCACCCTTATCAGATCTCAAACATTTGATCTTTCTTCTTATTTCATTTTTAACCATGGCTCTAAAGATCTTAAATCTCTCAAAGGCTTGAGATTTGTCCTTCAAAAAGGTTACCCATGTAGTATTGAGTCATCATCTACAAATAACATGAATTAATGAACTCATTTTGATCCTTTTATCTTGGTAGGAACACAAAGATTAGTATGGACTAATTACAGAGGCTTTGTAGTCACATATTCTTTTATTTGAAACTTGACCCTTATTTACTTGCCTAATTAACAATCTCTACATGTATCTATAATTTTGGTTATCTTGGGCATATGTATTACATAATTATTTGAACTTACTTTGACTAGATTATCAAAATTGACATCTCCCATTCTCCTATTCCATAACCAGCTTTCATCAACCTTTTCTATGATGCAACTATTGTTGATCACCTCAAAAAGATTGTAGATATTGTTCTTAGTCCTTTTCCCTTTTATAAATATTTTGATAGATCTCTTTAGCTTGTAGCCTTCAGTATCAAATATGACCTTATCTATTGTCACACCTTTGGTTGACACTTAGTTCATTATTCTTTAGTCTTTTGACATAAATAACATCATTTATAAGAAGCTTACCATCAATGTGAAAGGTTCCTTTACCTTTGATTTTTACTACTTTGTTGTATCCCAATCTTACAGTTCCTTCCTTGCACTTTTTCAGCTTAGTGAACTTGATCTTGTCATTAGTCTTGTGCTTTGAGCACCCACTATCTATCACCCACAAGTTTTGTTTTTTAGAGTGGAGTGTTGTCTGAGCAATCAAGGATTTATTTTTCACTTTTCACATTTTCTTAGGTCTCTCATATGTCCTTTTATTTTCTTTATCAATGACTTGTGAAGCTTTATTCTTATTAATAGACTTACCTTTATTTACATTATATCCTTTTGACATTACAAAGTTGGTCCTACAATGCTTAGCTATGTGACCAAAATTATTGAAATTATAGCACATTAAGCTTGAATCTATTAGAGGAGCAAATGAGTTTCTACTTACAAAATTAATTCTTCTAGTAGGAATAACTATACATTCAATGGCCCTATGACTAAACTAATTATAGCTATAATAATAACCATAAAAGGATGAATAATACCTACTCATAAAGTTATTTGGTGTAGTGTAATTAACTTTTATACTCCTTTGTTTCTTCAAGTCTATCACTTGAGTATATCCTTCTACATCTTTGATTTTAGACCATTTCCCAAAAATTATTCTCCTCACTTTATTTTTATTTGGATCATTCACAATGTCCTTGGTGACCTTCTTTTTCTTTGCTTCTACTTCTCCTCCTATTTTAAAATTATCATATAGGTTGATCAACATACTATTTGATGAGCCATTTCCTTTCTCATATCCAAGACTAGATTTTTCATTCAAAGGCTTTTGACCACTAATTAATTCATTAATAATGTTTGATCCTTTTTATCAAATTTATATTTTTGTCTATTTGACTTTTTGCCTTATCAATTTCTTATTTCAGAGCTACTATATCTGCTTCAAGCTTCATGCATTCTTTGGATTTTATCTATAGTTCCATCTTAACTACTTCTACTCTTTTAGCCTCCTCAAATTGAGTTTTTATATTCACTATCATTTGATTAGATTTGTCAAGTTCCTTCTACCCAAGCTTCTTCTATTTTTGTGTTATCTTTTCTTAGTTTCTCAATCTCATCTAGAACACAAACTAGCTCACCTTCTAGATCAACTTCACCTTCTTCTTCTTCATCCCAATATTCATCTTCATCATATTCTTGATTTATGGGAGTGGATTCTTCTGGAATGAATAGGAATTATTTTCCCTTTTCTATAAAAGAATAGTCATGATCATCATCTCAATTATCACTATCACTACCCTTCACTAAGTCATTGTCTTCTTTTTTATATAAACCTTTCTTATTCTTGAAGTTATTCCTTTTTTCATAGTGAGGTTTCACATTTTTGTTGCTCTTTACTTTCTCAAAATTATCCTTTTTATTATAAGTTCATTTGGAAGTAAAGTGTCCTACCTTTCCACAGCTAAAGCATTTGAATGATATCTTACCTTTGTATTTTCTTGATCATCTCTTTAATTTTTTGGAAAAGTTAGCTTCTTCTCCATCAGTCTCCTTAGATTCAAATGTGGATATTTCTTATTTTTCCTACTTTCCTACTTTGAATGTAGCTTCTCTTCTAAATGTATTAGTCTCTCCCATTCTCATCTCATAGGTTTTGAATGTTCCATGTATCTTGTCCACTGTGAGCTTGTCCAAATATTTTGCTTCTTCAATTACAAATATTTTATAATCATATCTTGATGTTAGGGATATAAAAACCTTATTGACAATATTTTACTCTTCTATTATTTCCCCAAGTCCTCTGACAACATTCACTATCTCGTCTACCCTAAGGAGGTAGTCGACAATCTTTTCCTTTTCATTCATCTTAAGACTTTAAAACTACCCTTTGTATGTTTGTAGCTTGGCTTGATTTACCTTGTTATCTCATTCATAGATGATTTTTAACTTTGTATAAATGTCTTTTACACTTTGACAGTGCATAACTTTGACAAACTCAGAGTTTGATAGTCCATAAAGAATATCATTATTTTCCTTGGCATTATTTTCATATGCCTTCTTGGTATCCTAATCAATAAGAGCTATAAAAATGGTTGTGTAACCATTTACTATAGACATCTGTACATCAAATCTTAATGAGGACAAATATTCTTCCATTTTTATGCTCCAACATGCATAGTTAGATTGATAAAAGAGAGGTGTTATGTTTGAAGAGGATCCTTCTTGACTAGCCATTATGTTCACTAACAGTATCTACCTAAGCTAATTAAGCTTCTTCCTAAGGAACCCTAGGCTCTAATACCAATTGTTAAATATAACTATCTACTGAGAGGGGGGTGAATCATTAGATGAGCTAAAACTAGTTAATTTAAGCTTTTAGAGGAAATAAAAATTCATATGAAAATTAAATAACAAATTCCAAGCTCAAACACACACACAAAAAGACATTACACTAGATTTATACATGAAAAACCCAATAGGAAAAACCATAGTGATAATAGCCTCTAGAATCTACTATTCTAATCCAACCTTATAGTTAAACATGTCACTAAAAAAATCTCACAAGTTACATTTAAGGAAACCCATCCTAAGGAGACAAAAATCCTCTAACTGAGCACTAACTCAGTTTTTTTTATAGCACAAACCAATCAAAAAGTATGAAGCTACAACTCCAACATACAAGATATATTCACAAATGAATCTAGTTCAGTTTCTTTGTTACAAGTTTAGTCTATAACTGCTTACTCTCTACTCATTCTCTATGTGCTCTTTCTTCCTCTCTACTCAATATTTGTACATTCTCTATATTTTATTTATTCCTCTCTGCTTAATCTCTATCCTTTTTAATTTCACTCTATGACTTCATACATCTAGATATATTCTATTCAAACACACTTTATTTCCTTTCTTTTATCTCTACCTTTTACTATGTTTGAATACATTTTTAATAATAACCTTTTAATCACTCTCAAATTTACAATAGTATCAAATCATCTACAATCTTTTAGATGTCATGTATATATAATGAATATTAGGGTTTTAGGTCACTAGTTGCGTTCACACTTCAACTGCACTTATTTTGCACTCTTTTCAATAATGACTTGACTTATCAATTTCTCATGTCTCGATTCATGTCTTTACTACAATGTTTAGGTCTCTTTAATATCTATGAAAAATACTAGATTTAACTCATAAATACCCATCCTCATTAATCATCATCTGATTAGATCAATCAATCTTAAAATTCATGTAACCATATTAAGTTTATCACTAGATATTGCTTATTTATCCACTTGACTATTAGAACAAATTAAATGCAGGCCTTTGATTTATTTCTTTGTGCCATCTCTAACCATCGAGCTAATTTTTTCATCTTGTTATTTCTTATATAGTAGGATCACTTTTGATCATTTTGATTTATTTGAATATGCTCAATCCATAAGCTCTCACTAAATTGGTAACCATTGATCACCTTGTCCCACTATGTCCTTTTACTCCATTGGATTTTTCTCATTTAGATTTTTGTGTACCATTTGACCTATGGAGATGCATGATCTTTATATTGGTTTTGTCAATAAAATTTGACCTGTTGACTTCATATCACTTACCATGACATTCATGAGAGCTTTCACTCTGTTATATCTTGCCAAACTTGCTCAGACTTTAACATGACTTGACCCTTCAGCATTTTGACAATGCCCTACAAGACTCCACACTTATCCTTCGACAATGTTGCAACTAACCTATTCCAAACTTTTGGTTGGATCTATTGGAGTTTTTGCCAGAATTTGGATAATATGAGTGTAATGGAGATGTGATCACACAAGTTGAAGCAAGTGTACACCACATAGATGCTAAAGCAATTTGAAAATAACACAATAAGAGAAATTACACAAGACAAAATGGAGAAAACCAAAATCTGATTAACATGAAATGGCCAAAATGAAGAATACATATAGGAGAGCTAATAAGTAACTCCTCCACAAATGGTGGTCAAAGTACCCTAAGAATAGACTCCTCCACAAAAGGTGGTCAAAGCACCCCAAGAATAGACTCCTCTAAAAAAGGTGGTGACAAGGTGCTAAGAATAGAGAAATAACTCCTATACCTAGAATAGCTGGTCAAAGGAGTCACTTATGACATTCTTATGACACCTTATGACACAAATATGACACACAATCTCCACATAAGCTAGCCTATCCCACAAATGTAGGAAAACTCCATGTATGCACAAACATATAATACTACCTAATTAATAAATAGGTAAAAATAAGAACCTACACTAATACCCCCCATAAATGCAACTTAGGTGGGCAATGTGGAAATAAAAATTGGTCTCGATAACTAGGCCTGATGAGGTACCTATGTACAAATGCAATCTCCCATAAGATAGTGAAAAGGAGAAAACCCATAGGAAAAAACTCCTCCCCAAAAGAGAGACATAAAAGAAAAGAAGATGCTAGAAGGTCCCCCCTGAAGATGATGCTGCTACAGATATAGACCACACCCCAAGAAGAGCTCATATATGATTGAACTTACTCTCAGTGAAAGGTTTGGTGAAGATGTTTACAACCTACTTCAAGGACTAGAAAAATATCAAGTCAATGACCTGACTATGAATAAGCTCCCAAATGAAATTCATGTGAATCTCTATGTGCTTGGTTGGCTAGTTCTAAACTAGATTCTTACAAATCTGAATGGTACGCTGGTTGTCACAATAAATGATGGTGGGCTACCTAATAGGAATTCCAAACTTAGAAAGAATCCCCTAAAGCCAAATAGCCTCAGTAGTTGCATTAACAACACCCTTGTACTTTGCCTTTGTGGATGATATAGCAATAACATTCTACTTCTTGCTAGACCAACTAATAGGACCTGAACCTAGAGAGAAACTATAACCAGAAGTGGACTTGCAAGTTTGTGAATCACCAGCCTAGTCTAAATCTATATATCCAACCAAGTCAACCTCTATGCCAAATCTGTAATGAATCCCATATCTATGTAAACCCTGTATGTAATGCAAGATCCTCTTAGTTGCTTTCCAATGCAGCTCATGGGGTTCCTACATGAATCTGGAGACAAGTCCCATTGTATATGAAATGTCAGGCCTAGTGTCAGTCAAGTAGATGAGACTACCAATAAGTTATCGATACTAAGTGGCATCAACCAATGGTGAAGAACAATCAGCCTCAAGCTTGACTCCTGATAGAAAGGGAGTCAGAGATGGCTTGCAATCAGCCATGTGAAACCGAGCCAATAAGTCAAGAGCATACCTAGGTTGTGCAAGAGAAATCCCTAAATCTGACTGTGAGATCTTGATGCCAAGGAAGTAGTGTAACAAACCTATGTCTATCATGTCAAATCTATCTTGAAGAGATGCCTTCATGGCTGAAATAGCCAATGAATAACTCCTAGTGATGAAAAGGTCATCAACATATAGAACCAAAATTAGGAGCGAATCATCCTACCACAAAAAGTAGACATTGAGATTAGAATGGTACCTAGTGAAACCCACTATGAGAAGGAAGGAATCCATCTTGGCATACCAAGCCTAAGGGGCCTATTTGAGGCCATATATAGATTTCCTAAGTCTGCATGCTAAGGAAGAATCCTGAACAAATCCTGGCAGCTGCTCTATGTAGATCTCCTCCTCTAGGTCTCAGTGAAGAAAGGCACTCTTCACATCCATTCGATGCACATACCAACCATGTGCTATGGCAATAGCCAAAGTGAGTTAGATAGAAGTCATCTTTGCAATGGGTGCAAAGGTCTCTGAGTAGTCAATGCTTGCCACTTGTGAGAAACCCTTGGTGACCAATCGTGCCTTGTACTTATTAATCGAACCATCTGCTACAAACTTGGTTTGATATATCCACCTACATCAAACCATCTTTCTTCCCTTAGGAAGTGAAGTCAAATCCCAAGTGTGATTTTTGATTAAGGAAGAATATTCTTCCTCCATAGCACTATCCCACTCAGGTACCCCTGATGCCTCTCAAAAAGTCTTTGGATCTGAAACTATAGCAAAGAAGGCATGTGGATCTCTCTAAAAATCCCCCCTAGTATGTTTGTCATCTGTAGGATCTCCTACCCAAGTGACAGCACTCTCAAGTGTCTGTCTAGCCCAAAGTAGCCCAAAAGTGGGTGAGTCAAGTGCTAACTCCTCATCCTCTAACTAACTAGAGGTGGATGACTCTACATCACTGTCCTCACTATCTAAACTCGAAGAAGAAGAAGATGTCTCTGGCTCAAGAACCTATTGTGGCTGATTTGAATCTGATGAGGAATCATCATGAAGAAGTAGATCTGATGAGGGAGAAGAAGTGTCAAGTGTTGAGTCTCTAGGACTCTCCTGAAAATGGACACTTCTCTCGATGAATAACTCATGAGTGATAGGATCTAAAAGGCAATATCCCTTAATACCATTCAGATATCCTATAAAGATGTAAGGCTTGGACTGACATTCCATAGCTTTGAATTTCTTTTTTAGAATGCGGGCCATGGTTGGGGATCCAAAAACTCTAAGGTGCTCAACATCAGGTTTCCTTTTATGCCAATCTTCAAAGGGTGTTATCCCTTTCAAAGTTTTATGAGGAACCTTGTTTTGAATGTAGCAAGCACAATTGATGGCTTCAGCCCAGTACTATGGTGTTAAGGATTTGGAGTGAATCATACAGCTACCCATCTCTTTCAAGAACCTATTCTTGCATTTGACAACTCCATTTTGTGAAGGAATGTAAGTGACTATGCACTGCAAACCAATCCCCTCTGTGGTGCAAAACTGCTCAAACCTGATGCTGACACACTCCCCTCCATTATCAGTTCAAAGAAACTTGATGGATTTCTCACTTTATTTCTCAACAAGAGCCTTGAAGTATATAAAATTTTCAAACACTTCTGACTTTTGTTTGAGAAAATATATCCAAGTGTACCTAGAGAAATCATCAATGAAAGTGAGGATGTACTTGGACCTTGTGAAAGATGGTTTGGAAAAGGGTCTTGATACATCACTGTGGACTAACTCCAAAGGTTGTGAAGCCCTCCAAGCTTTGCCTTTGTCAAATTTTTCTTTGGGATGCTTCCCAAGGGAGCACCCCTCACAAAGTCCTTTTGAGAATTAGACACGAGGCAAGCTAATGACCATGTCATGTTTGCAAACTTGATCAAGGTAGTGGTAGTTAAGGTGGCCAAACCACTCATGCCATAATTTACTAACTCCATCTGAATGAGTCATCAATGCTATTGGAGAAGAATCTAATGCAAAATGTGAGGTGTATAACCTTGCTAGGTGATTTTCCCTACCCACTGCCACTGTAGTATCACTATGCAACTCCTTGATAGTCACTAAATCTAGTGAAAACTCAACTCTCATGCCCTGACCAATGTGAGTGATTTGGTACACTGATAGGAGATTGGTTGAAAGAGAAGGAACACTTAGAACATTATTGAATGTTCCTCCTTGCATTTCAACTGACTCTCTCCCTGCAATGGAAACTGATGTGTCATCACCCAAACTAATTGAAGTCATGTTACAAGGCTCTAAAGATGAAAACTCAACTAGTGAAGAGCCCATGTGGTGAGAAGCACCTGAGTCTATGACCCATGAAGATGTAGAAGCTACATTTGTTACAAGGGCCTTGCCCTTTTCTTTCTCCTTACCCTTGCCTTTTGCCTTAGTAGAATCTTGGGTAGATGAATTCTGCTTGATGGACTCAGGAACACCTATGTTGTTCTTCTCTAGAAGATGAGTTAGGTGATATATTTGTTTCTTCATGCATTTGTGTTCATCATGCCCTATCTTTTTACAATAAGCACACTTAACCTTCTCCTTCTTAGGTTTAGCATTGGAAGATGAAGTCTTAGTGTTGTTTTTGGTAGGATTGGTGTTTTCTTTTTTCTTCTCCTAGTCTTTGTTCTTTTTCTTCTTCTCCTTTGTTGAAGTCTTATCCTTACCATTTCCAGCTCTCAAAACTTGGGGTTGAGTAGACTTCATTGTGCCCATTTGAATTAGCTTATCTTTCTCCCTAGTCAAGTCGGCAATGAATGAATCCAAAGAAGGCATTTTCCATGTAGTGCCAAGGGCACTTTTTGTGGCATGGAAAGTGGAGACAAAGACTGAATAGCTTGGACCTAATTTTGCAAGAATAGAAAGGATCAGTTGATCATCTTTCTTCTCTATCTCACATTATTTCAATTGTAATCTAAGGGCCTTAAACTTAGTGAATAAGTCCTGTAGGGTGTCAAAGTTGTTAGGACTTAGACTTATGAGTTCGTTTTTGAGCTCATGACCTCTCATATCATCAAGCTTCCCAAATAACTTTTTTAAGGTGTCCCATATGTCATTAGGAGTCTAGGAGGATTCTAAATGGAAGAGAAGTTCTAAAGACATAGACAAACTCAGTAATCCATAGGCTTCATCACTATAGTTGTACCACTTGACCTTTTCAGCATCAGTGTTGGGTTCTACTTCAGTTCCCATAGTGATCCTATATAACCCTTTGCTTCTAAGAATGATTGAAATTTTGAATTTCCATTCATGATAGTTGAAGGGTGTTAGGGGTTTAAGTTGAAAATAATCCATTTTTCGCTGAATTTAGGTGAAGTTGAGTTGATTGCAAGTTGTGAATTTATGTAGAAAGGAGAATGAAAGAAAGTTGTGAAAAGAAATCACACCCCCCAAAATGTTGAGCCCCCCAAAATATGCAATTTCATGCTCAAAAGATGTCAAACTCAGCTGATATTGCGTCTTAGAGCAATCAGTGCAAGATTAAAGCAAACAGGACGTCAGACTCAGCCGAAAATGCATCTCGAGAGACCCAAATTTTGGCACTTCATAAACTAATGTGTTTTTAAAAATTAACAAGTCTACACTATGTAAAATTTAATTACAAACACTTTTGCAAAAAGTGGCACCCAAAACTGAGCTACCGTTTGCAAGATATTAAAGGTACAATTTTCCCATAAACTAGTGTTTTTGCAAAAAAAGCACTAAAACATTAAAAAAATGCATGTTATGGGAGAGAAAGTGGTCTTCCAACCACTCATTAGATTTGGCATAGAATTAGGAATCCAAAGGAGGTATTTGTGAGGGGGAATTGGCCTCCTACCAACTTGGGCCTCACCCTTCGTCTTCGACAGGCGAAGATACAAGTTTTAATTGAAAATCCCCAAAATACAAAACTGTCTAAAAAATTAAATACTTAGTAAAATTGACTAATTTTTGTTTTAACAAGTCAAATTTAACTTAAAATATTAAATCAAAGACAAAATTGAATGATGTCAAGTGTCCAAAAGGTGCCACATAGGATGCCAAGTAAGGAAGGGGCGTCCAAAAAAGAACAGTCTAAAATTTGACAGTAGAAAAGACAAATAAATGAATGTTCAAACTTGCTAGACTATCTAAGGCACCTTTCTAGGAAGGATAATAGCAGAATATCTTCACCAAAAAAAGAGGGTGCACTTCTATTTTTTAGACAGTAAAATAGATGCAGCAGTGGCGTCCCAAAAAAAAGGGCATAGTTCTGAATTTTCTCCCAAAAAAGAGTGCAAACCTAGACACCGTATGGCTTATGGCTTGGCTGGAGCTAATTATGGTGTGAAGTGTTGAAGTAATGCAATGTTGACTTCTATTGGAGGGTGCTAGAAGGATAGAAACATGGTAGCAGAAGTAGCACTAGAGCTGATTTTGTTGAAGGATAGAAGCTTGGCATAGGACTAAAGTTTGGCGCCTGGACTAGAAGTTGCTGACTAGAAGAGCTGACTGTGAGGAGTGCTTACTACTGCTCCTCCCTCTGCTGCTCCACACAACAATGGCACCCAAGCTAACTGCTGAACCAGCTCCTGAAGTGAAGACAACTAAGACACCCAAAGGCCAAGGATTTCTAAGGAAACTAACCAGAATTGATATATATATATATATATATATATATATATATATATATATAATTTTAGACCAAATCTATAATAAAAAAATAAAGAGAACTCCAATCCTCTTGATTTCAAAATAAGCTAAAAGCATAATCACACACAATAGTACCGTTCTTTCTCTGATACCATATTGGAGTTGTTGCCAGAATCCGGATAATACGAGTGTAATGGAGATGTGATCACACAATTTGAAGCAAGTGCACACCACATAGATGCTAAAGCAATTTGAAAATAACACAATAAGATAAATTACACAAGACAAAATGGAGAAAACCAAAATCTGATTAACATGAAATGGCCAAAATGAAGAATACATATAGGAGAGCTAGTAAGTAACTCCTCCACAAATGGTGGTCAAAGCACCCCAAGAATAGACTCCTCCACAAAAGGTGGTCAAAGCACCCCAAGAATATACTCCTCCAAAAAAGGTGGTGACAAGGTGCTAAGAATAGAGAAATATCTCCCATACTCGGAATAGCTAGTCAAAGGAGTCACTTATGACATTCTTATGACACCTTATGACACAAATATGACACACAATCTCCACATAAGCTATCCTATCCCATGAATGTAGGAAAACTCCATGTATGCACAAATATATAATATTCCCTAATTAATAAATAAGGAAAAATAAAAACCTACACTAATAGGATCACATGCCCTTAAGAGCTTTGATAAACTACCCTTTAGTAATTTTCAAACCAGCTTTTAGAACTTTACAAGTGTCCTCTATCCTTTAGAAGTGTCCTTTAAAAACTTAGAAAATGTCCTCTCTTCATTCAAACTATATCCTTTGGACAAATTATTGTGGGATTTTTGTCAAGGGATATTCGGGATAATTTTTTAGGGCTTTTTGTCAAAGATCCCTTTGAGACAATTTATGTAGGATTTTTGTCAAGGTTCCCTTTGGGACAATTTCCTTATGCTTTTTTCCAATGCACCTTTCAAGACAATTTCCTTGACAAAATGTCTTTACTCATATCTTTCATAACTTATGTGTAGGAAACATACCCTTCATAACATTTACAATAGTCTACATACCCTTTGAGTTTCTTGAAATGATCCCTTTAGAAGTTTTGAATGGTCGACTTACCCTTTAGCATTTTGAAAAGATCCCTTTAAAATATTTTAATGGTTTGCTTACCCTTCAGAATTTCTATAAATGTCCCTTGAAAAAATTTGAATGGTTCACTTTCCCTTTGGACTTTTTGCAAAGTGCCCTTCATAATTTTTGTTTGAGACAATTTGTTTTAAAGAATTCTCCAAGACACTTTATATTAAATAATTACCTTATTTGCTATGGGTTTTTTGTCTGAGAGAATTTTCTTTACCAAAATTTTCAAAATAATTCCCTCAATAAATATAAATTTGCAAAATCAACTAAGTATGGAAGCTACCTTATGCATTTGTAACATTTCTCTATTCATCCTTATAACATAGAACATAGATAAAGAAAGACACAAACCTGATTATCATAGAGTGATCATCTCCTTTAAATTCTACCATACATGCAAATGTTGATAACTTCATCCTATGTGTGTAGCCAAATTTTGTTAAGATAACCATGTGAGCAAAGGTATTTAAAGTACATACACAAGTCTATTCCACTTAACAGCTTTAACATTAATGCATATGATAGCACATGATTCCTTTGACATCAATGACAATTCTTTAGACCTCAATGACTATGCCAAACACTTCATTAGATGACATATTTATCCATACCTATGTCATTAATCTTCAAACCCTAGATTATGATGATGGTTATTCCTTATATGATCCATTATTAGGAAGTCTTGTCCAAGCCCATGACATTAAGATTATCCACTATTATTCTTCTTTACTTTAGTATTTTCATGCATCTTATCATTTTCCTTCACTTATAGTTCTTGATTTTTTCATTTTGCCCCTTTATTGTAGGGTAGAGATGGTGCTGACACCTCTAATTTTTGAGGATCCACATAGGACTATGCTCATAGATCATGCTATGACTGAGCCTTAAGACTTTTTTAGGTTCTTTGACTCCCATCATTAGTTTACATGTAAGGTTAGTGAAACCCTCCTTAGACCCTATATATATCCTGCCCCTTCCTTAGTAGAGCTAGCTATAGTTGAGCCTCTTCTTGAGTCTATTATGGTTAGTCCTATTCCTACTCTTACTATTGTTGATCCTATTCTTATTTCTAGTGATTTTTATCCTTTCATTTAGCCCAAGTCTAGGCCTTCCTCATCATCACCTTCCCTTGGTGATGGTTTGATTAATCTACCTAACATGCTTCCTCTACCCACCAAATGAGCTGATGAATTTTCTCTAGTTTATTCTACTCTCGTTTTACCTCTTTCCATGAGTGCTTCCAATAAAACCACTCATCAGCATAGATATTGCTTCCATGGGATAGATAACCATTCTTCCACCCATTTTTATAAGTTATGGTAATATCTTTATACCTTGTATCCTTCTTCCCCATCATCAGACAAAGCCATACCTCCTCTAAAGGTACTTAATGAATATTTGCCTAATTATAGTGAGGTATATTATCTATGGCATTTATGTGGCATCCATCATACTTATCATTGTTTCATCCTACAACAAAATCTCAAAGATCACCTTATATTCAATCTTGAACCCTATACCACTCCTTGCATAGGTCAATCCTATAAGAAGGCTCCTCCTTTTTCTCTGATTGTTCCACCTCCAGTGGTTACATCACCTCCTATGGTCCCTTCACCACCTTCTATCACTCCACCTTTAATTCCTTCACATGTGGACCTTTCCTCACTTATGGATCCTTGAGTCCTTCACTTGTGGATCCTTCTCCACTAGTGATTCCTTCTCCCCTCATAGATCCTACTCCAATGCATTCTCCAGACCAGCCTTTACCTAATTTTCCTCCCCAACACAATCCTTTGAGCATTCCTACTTTTTTAGTTGAGGAGACTAGAAAATAAGTATTTGCCTAGTATTCATTGAAGATTAATGAGACCTTAGTAGTATTTATATTAAAACCTCATAGATACCTATCCAATGTATTGGATAATGTGTTTGGACATATTTACTAGTATTTATAAGCACATGCATGGTGATTTCACATTTATATTTTGATTGGACATGTGCTCCAATATTATTTCTATCTATTATATTATTTGACATTGTGTCAAATTTTTGCTTTTTTCATATCGTGATTTCTTACTTGTTATACTATATCTTAATTATCTTATCTTTTATATTTACATATGATTGTATTTTGTTTTATCATTACTTTCTCTTCCTTTTTTTTCCTTAGATTTTTTCTCAAAACTCTCTTCTTGTATCCTTATGATTGTTTTTATTTCTTATCTTTATTTTTCATAGATAATTTGTCATGGTGATCTGGTTATACTTACCCTATCCCCATTGGTTAGTATCTCCCTTTATCATGTGATTAATTAGTGAAAAATATATCTCATTATTATCTCCTTTTACTGATCCACTTTGTATCTCCTTTTTCCTTCTTCCTTTTTTCATAAACCAAGCATATACATGATTGAGACTTGAGATCAAATGATAGTTCATTGTCAAGCCTAAGTGTCCTATTCAATCTTTATCTTTGTTTACTTAGCTTCCTTTAGCCTTATTCTATAGCTCATTCATGTGTATCACTATCTCTCTCATGATTGGTCATTCCAAATTTGTATGGATGAGGAATCATAAAAATCCTTCAAAAGAAAGATAAAAGTCAAGTCATTTCTACAAAAGGAAATGATATCAAAAGGTAAATACAAATATTAAAAGTATAATCACACTAAAAGACATGATTCAAATCACATTTCCTTCTTCTAGTCAAAGCTGAAACTCCATAGTTGGCCTCATGGTAGAGCCAATGTCCTTTAGGTGCAATAGGCTAGTAGATTAGAAGAAGAGAATAAAAAAAAAATTAGTGCTACCTACTTTATAATTTAAGTGCCCAATCTTCCTAGTAGACTAATAATTCTGTAAGGGGTCCTAAAGAGTGGAGAACACATCATGGCAAGGTAGGTCCATTTTTATTTTTTTGTACCAATCTACCTTCATGAGTTGATCTTAGTAACACACTTATTTTCATACAAAGCTTTGTGTCTATATCAAGTAGGTTTTAATTGTACATATAAAACTATAGACACTATAATTAAGTCACACACATGCATAATTCCATGTGTCAAAACCCCCATTGAGCCCTATTTTAGTTATAATTATTAGCCTCCCTAAACTATGATTTTACCCCTCACATATTTAATTAATTTAAAATATATAATTAATTTAATTAAAAACCACTTTTGCCACCTTACCAAGCCACCTCATCCTAAGACTAATTCTCACCTGATGAGTCACCTCAAGACTTAGTCCCCTTATCCTAACTAACCAAGACTTATTTTCACCTTAAAACTAAATTCCTAACCAATTACATCCTTCTTAACCTCTTATTTTTACTATTTTGTAATGGGTTCCACACTTGGCATATGGAGTAATAAAAGATATGCTAAAGATAGTAGTTTTACCTATTCTAAGTCCATCAACATCAGTTAACCCATGGCTGACATCAATGGGATCATTGATGTCAAATATATAAGATAAACTCCAAACTGATGTTTAGGTCAGCAAAAATCAAGAAAACTCCTTATTTTCATATAAGATTTTGACATTCAAATTTTGACATCTTGGATTACTATTATCACATATAAGTCAATCTAGATTAGGAACTAAGCTCTTAAGAACTAGCAATACCTACTTATTTCCTCTATCTAGGGTATCAACTCAGACTACCAAATGGGAGCCATCCATCTATCACTTATCATTTAGTCACCACTACATCTAAGTACATCACTTATTATGTAGGTCTTTTAAGTAGTTACTTTATAATGGCTTTATATCTACTATTCATTATTTTACACTTTCATGACTGAACCCCCATGAGGGAGTTATAAAGCTTCCCTGCTTGGTTCTTCTTGACCTAACACACCAAACCTCTGACCAGATCCATCCAAACAATACTCTCTCTCTCTCCCTCAAAACTCTTCCCCAACCTTTCAAACATGACCCAAACCATTTCTTATACCCAAAAAAACCTTCTACAAATTCTTAGGTAATTATTTCCCCTACTGACATCAGTAGCCTAACCGATATTAGTCATCTTCACCCACCAACCTTGACATCATAACTAATATCAATAACTTCCTTACTGACCTCAGTATCATAACTAATGTTAACAACTATGTATTTCCTAACCATTACAAAACCTACCCAAACAACTTCCAAAATACAAACACACCATACCACCTACACTCGGTTACTTTTTGTTGCACTCAGGTTGTGAATAGCGGTAACGTTATCTCTTTTTTACGCTCACTTTTCCTCTCTCTTGGTTATTTATTACTCTTTTATCTCTTAAAAGTTGTTTTTCATCTCTAGGGAAGTTTGATAGTTCTTGGAACAAGTGCATAACTTAGTAGCCCACTTATTTATCTGCTAACAAACATATTTTGGTAGTGCTTTTTTACTTATAGGTAGTCCTCTACAAATAAAAACTAGTGCTCATAATGTTTGGATATGATGCTAAAACCAATCCAAGTTCATTATAATCACTTATCCACATCCTTCTTAGTTTTTCTTAGACTTGAAATAGACAAATTTTAGCCCAAAACAACGACCACTAGTCACCTAGTGTCTTTTGATGTTCTTAGTATGCCTCTTGCCTCCTAAGGTCTTATAATAATACACTTAAGTCTATATTTTTACATTCCCTTTTTCACTCCTTATATTCCTTATATTTTCTCTTGAGATTTATTGTTTGGTGTATTGATTACCCCCTCATTGGTATTTCATTTGTGAGTTGATTTGTAAGATCGTAGATAGGACCTGACCATCCTTAAAAATTACCATCTTTTCCCTCATATTACCCGCATCCTTGATTAATTGATTTTCCTACTTATTCCACCATAGTAGTGTTTTATTTATCAATTTATAGTGTAAGACAATGGATAGAACCCGACCTTCCTAACAAAATTTTCTAATACCCAAGGCACCATCTAAATTATATGTGTCAAATTTGAAATAAGATTCAATCGATTATGAGGTTACATGTCATTTTAAATGCTTCCCATCTTGATATTTAGTATGTTTTATGCTTACTTCATTTTTTTTTGCCTTTTTTATCTTCTTATTTTTTGAGTATATGTAAGATTCCAACCATCTCTTTAATTTTTCATGATTCATAGCTTGAATTAATATGACCAATTTAAGACCAATCTTTTACAAGTTTGATTTTCCTTCATACTTCGCAGCATGATTTAGTATGATTGATTGATTTAATTAATTTGTTTTTGGTAACATTTTTTCCCTTGTGCATACCTTCCATTTTATTACTCTATTTTTCATACTTACCAACATGATTTTTAGTATGATTTTACTTATTTTAATTTGGTGCAAATAGATTTCACATTGGTTTAGAAACAAATTTCTTTTTACCATCTTGAAATAGCGTGTAGTACATCTTCTTGATTGATGATATTTTTCCAAGTCCTTTTTGCCCATTTTTTTTAGCAATGAATGTATTTTTCATAATGTTAGAAAAGAAACCACATCTCATATATTTCCTATAGCATATACAATAAAGCTAAATACATGTGATAGAAAGAAATATATCATAAGCATCCATAACCTCAACCAAAATAAATAAAAAGAATCAACCATGATGACAACATAAACATCCAACAAAAGTATGCCAAAATGATATATATATATAATGAGTTTTATATAACATATGCAACCATATACAATGCCCCATCTCTATGGTTGGGTCCCATCCTATCTATCTCATGGGCTAGCCTTGCTTCCTATTGAGGTGTTGGTATAACTCCTTCTAATGGTATGCTATAAGGAGGCCATCAGAGATCTTAGCCCCTCTACCTTCCCCTATAGGTGTGCTACACAAATCTGTGACTCCATCAGCTAGGTCTAGATCTATGTTATCTATACTACTAAATCTAAATGCATAGATATCTCATCTACTAAGGCCTACCATGCCTATAACTCCCCTACACCCATCACTATTGGTGGTTTCATCCTCTCTCTATAGCTTTATTTGGATCACTACCTCTCTAGCTAATCTAAACTAGCTCACATGAGCTGGGGTAAATGGTACATTCATATCCTCTAATGTCATGGGGTTGTATGGCTGTAGAGTCTTATCTAGGATATCATGGATTTATCCCCTCACTAGGCACCCCCATCTCTCTTCCTCATCATCACCTACACTTGTAAAATCACACAATATGGATATTAGATCCATGCCATATCTTGTAATATCTATACATCTATCTAAACAAAACTTAAACAATAAATTAATCATCATTTACCTATCTTTGTCTTGGCAACTATGGTCTCACCATCTACATGACCACCTAGCATAGTCTCCCTATATACATAGCCTCTTAGTACCTCCTCTATAAGATGCCTCCTCAACTCAAACTAGGCTATTATGGCTCATGTCAGTCTCATCTTTCATTTGAGTGGTCTCTATATCATCTCCTCTAGCTCACCTATGAGATCATTCAATATGGTTATAGTCTCCACTCTCTCCTATATCTCTTACCTCCATCAACACCATGTCCTTGGTGTTCATTTCTCATCTTGATTTGGAGATGGTAGTGGTACATCTAGTATCTCTACTTTTATATCCCTATCCTTTTGCTTAGATCCTTATCATGCCCAACTTGTCCATGGTCACTCTAAATGTGGCCTTAGTGTTAACCTCACTAATAATGTACTGAGTCCTCTCCTCCACCATGGCTCCCTCACATGTTGAGCCCACTACTTAGGCATCAATATTGGTATCACTAGAAGAGGTAGACCCATCTATCCTAGCACCCATGCCACTAGATGTGGATCTTTCCACCATAAGTAGTGTCTAATCACCTCTATCCTCTTTGTTACTGGTTTAACTATGCTTAGCTCACCGATGAAGCTACTATGTGCTATTATGGATACTACACAATGTATACACATCTCACTAACTATAGCACCAAAATGTGGGGAATAGCCTACACTACCTAGTCCTCCCTCCATTTCCACACATGGCATAACCTATCATCAACTATATAAGGCAACCCAATTGACTAGTACATAAGAAATCTCTCATAGATCTAAGCTGTCAACAATATGATTGGTCGTATGGTCCTTTACCTTCTAACTAGCATCTTATACATATCATGTAGTAGTTGGACCTAGATGACTGAGCCTAGGTCATATAATAATCATTCCTCCAATATCATCTTGTTTAAGGCTACTATTAATAGTGGTACCTTGATATCTGACTTGTGACATAACACCCGTTGTGTCATAAGGCCTATCATAGGCTTTTGGATATCCAAAATTTATGATGTATAAACATCAAACATACTCACCCTCCTACCTAGTAGAATCATCTCTAAGCTTGTAGCCCACAAGGTTATAGTTATCCTCTCCTCTATACTATCTAATATCCCTAGTGTCACCTATGCTCCTATTATAGGCATCCCAAAGATGACATGGACATCCTTTAGCATGATATCCACCTCTACAATACCCCATCCACCTCCCATATTAATGTTTTAGTCGATCATTCCCAAAAATTGAGGAACATGGCTAATAGGTTAGCACTAAGGGGGATCCGATACATCTTTGCTATCCTAACTAGACACATGGATCTTAGTGTATCCTTATCTCCAGATGATATCCTATCTATTAAATATGGTAACCATGTCACATCTACCAGTCACCAAAATCTTCATTAGCCCTACACCTAAGAAACAACAAAAGATGTATCAATTCTTCCATGTTGTGTATAGTCAAAATACATTATTTTTAGATTTATACAATAAAAAATAAGCCTACATTGCCTTAATCATTTTTATCCTTCTTAATCCTTCTCAACCTTACTTGGTCATCTTAAGCCATTCTAGCCCTCTTTCATCCTTTTACACACTTTTTTGTATCTTTCTATCTCTTTGGTCAAACTAGTTTGACCAAAATTTTCTTATATTTTTACTTAGTTTGCTCAAAAATCTAAGTCAACCCCTTTATTTTCCCCACCCTAATGTTGAGTTTTCATTTTTAATTTTTTGGGCTACCTGATAAATCCAAACTAATATTTTATCTTAATAATATAAATGGTCAACCCATACCTACTGGGTCAACACTATGGATTCTACCTATTTTATAGCCTACTAGGTTGACCCATGTTGACCCAGTGCTTTTTGCCTGTCAACCCCTTGTATTTTCATAAAAAAGTGCAATTTTTTTTCTTTTTGCCTAAATACTTCAAACCTATTTCTTGTCTTCCTATTTACCACCCCTAGAATCTAATTTTGCTTCATTTTGACATCTAAAAATGCTTAAAATTTAAAATTACAAAAAAATCACTTAATTGTATACAAATTTAAAACACTAGTTTGAGATTCTTAGTTGAATCCCTGTAGTGCACCCAATACCACCTTTAGAGACTTTCTCTATATAGCATGTCATTTCCTTGCCATCCTATCTTTTTTTTATCTGAAGCTCTTTTTTCTCCTCTCTCACAAGTCAAAATAACAAATGAATTGTCTTTTCCCCTATTTTAAACACTTTTCAAAAATGCAAATCTTTTAACTATTGTCTTATATATTTCTTGTTTTTCTTTTATCTTTGTTTATACTCATCCATTTTTCAAACCATAAAATCCATTAGATTCATGATAAAGTAGAGATTATTTTACACTATCATATGCCTATTTCCCAAAAAAATTGATTTTTGTCTATTTTTGTACCAACTTCTACAAGTTCATCTAGTATTCTCTATATTGGACACCCTCACATTTATTATATCCTCCTTTATCTATGAAACTAAGGTAAGTTAAAGGTATGTGTTTTTGAATTTAGTCCTTTCATTTATCTTATTTTCTACTTATTCTACTTTACTTAGAATTAAAATTGTGTGTTATCATGTTTTATCTTGAAGCACCATCCTGTGTTGGAGTTACATGACACGTGATGAGATTTGAGTGGGGCATATGTATAGACATAATATTTTCAAACTTTTATTAATTACTAACACTTTTTATCTTGAAATAATTTGTTAAGTCTTAATCTCTTTGATTTCATGCCTTAAGGGATGCACCGGGAAAGGGGTGGGTAGACCATCAATGCTTCTTAATGTTGTTGTTCCTTTTGCCACTTGAAATCTACACACTTGTTTCCTAAAACCATTTACCCTAATCTTGTTCTTATCAGTCTTTCCTATTCTAGTCTTTTCCTCTTTTTGTTCCTCCTTTTCTTACCTTAATATCCTTTTTGACTATATGTTGTATTGGGTCAACCTATTACAATTTAGAGGCATTCTTTACTTTCTTGGTTTGTTCCCCTTTTGGCCAACCTAGCTCAGACCTAGTAAATTATCCTTGAAAACACATTAGGTTAACTAGGTTGACCCTATATAATCGATGCTCTCAAAAATATTTAGGGAAAGATATACCTATATATCCAAGGTCATTTCCCACCATTTCATAATAGAATAATTATTAGCAAAGAAGTGTGAGTGAACATATACTTATTGACCATTCTACTTGAGGAATAAAGCTTAGGGTTCCATAATTTCTTTGGAGATATGGATCTTATCTTGTGGATAAGTTTTTTGGATGATTAGGTAGGTTGTGTAGCCTAGATCTAATTTATCTTGGTTATCCTTACATACCACAACAATCTCTTGAAAAGCACCTTGGCCAAGAGAGAGATTGAGGCTCGATGGGTTCATCTTCAAAGGTAAGTATTCCTAACTTTATTTTTCCTTTATAAGATTAGATAGATATTGTATTTGTATTCTTATCTCCATATATTTAGGATTCAATATACATTTATGTGATTATATTTATTTTAATACATGTTTAGTTTAGTTGTTTGTTTTATTATTTCTAACCACCACTTTGCACCACAAGCTTTGGTGTGTACTAGATTATATTTTACATTCTTGTTATTATAATATAGAGTGAATATTTAAAGTCTTAGTAATCCATTAGGGTTAGAATGTAAGCTTTGGAACCCTTCCTAGCATGATGTGTTGTGATAAGTGATACAACTGATTCCCTTTTCAAGTCTAGTAGATCCCTATATTAGTCATGCTCCTGCTTAACAAGTGTATCCCCAATTAGAAGTGTAGGTGTGATTTATCTTATCCAATCTAGGAGTAATTCATAGACATGATGAATTTTTGATTGAATACATATTATACTTATGAGACTCAAAATGATTAGCTGATATAGTGTTCCTTTTGATACCTTTATCAAGATTCTCATGGGGTGGAGGTATATTATCTAAGCTTGAATTAAAGTTATCCAACTCTTCCCAAAATATGATATATTATTGATCATTTGGAAGGACATAAAGTTATTTCTCATTCTTACTAGTTATATTTGAAGCATCATGTTGATCAATATCATGTTCTACTATAAGTTTTTCATCTTCATCTTCAATAGAGAATGGTAGTTCATTAATCTAATCAAGCTCAATCTCATCTTGTCTTGGTTTTTATAAATTTGCATTTCCTTTTTTTAACTCTAAATCATTAGTGGTGTAATCATTTGAGACTCTAATCTACTATCCTACTCCACCATTCCAAAATGCCATACTGAGTCCTATTTCACAAAGAAATTATAGCTACTACTAATGATCTTATAACTTTTTTGGGATGTTTTAAGATTAAAAAATGGTCTCATGTGAGTTTTTTTCATGAATTTCCCATAGATAAGTAGTTTCATGAAATTTGACTTCATTCACTTCATCATCATGCCATTATGACTACTCTATGTCATCCAACTTACTTTCTACTCCAAGTCTAATTTTATAGGATTAATGGGGGTACCAATCATGATTAACTCTTCATATATTATTTAGATGTCTTCTTCAAAGTGTTATTGAAGTTTAGTTAAATATGCAACATGATTCAACTCTTCAAGGACTACCACTTCAATGGTTAACCTTTATATATTATTTCCCACACTTGGATGTTTAAAATTTGTATTCAATGTATTTATTTCCTCTTCACAACAGGAGAGGGTGGGAGGTCAATGAAATTCATTAGCTTGTTTGATAGATGATAGAGTGATCTTCCATCTTAGATCCTTAAGAGTATCATATTTGGACACTACATTCCCTTTTTTGAATTATTTAACCACCTTGTCAAATTTAGATATACTTTGATCTTCATGACTGACTATAATATGAAGGGTTGGTGGTAAACTTGGATAACTTGAGATATCTCCTAAAATAGCCTTCATACATGTCTCCTCTTCTTGACTCTAGATCTACATAGGAGAAGGTTCTATTTCAAGGGAAGGCATAACATAGTCTAGGGTTCTAGTCCATGAAAGCCTCCAAGCTGAAGATGTTTTAGGTTCTTAAGAAGGCATGGATTGATCTTGAAGGGAAAATTAAAAATCAACTGACTAATTAGGGGTAGGATAATGAAGTCAATGTGCATTTGAGGAGATGGTGTGTAAGGATAAATATGAAACTTAGAGAGTGGCATAGGTATGATTATGACTCCTACATCATACCCAAAATAAAAAACCATATAATATAGATCTAAGGATAATTATCTACCAATTTTTTCCATAAAATCACTAGACAAATATAGGGAAAAACTAGGGGTAAGTTCGCAAAAATGATGTCTTGTAGAATTGAGAGATTGGGGTGAGCATAAAGGATAAGTTGTAGACTTTTGATAAGGCTATATGTCTTCATAAGAGATCCATCTAATGTAATTCAAGGTTATAGGTAGGCTCATACACCAAATTTAAGTTGTCATCCACTATCTTAGGGATGACTAAACTACTTTCCCTTTCATCAATCAAGAAATTATGGACAATGAAGTCTCTAATGATTAGAGAGGTGAGAAAATGAAATGGAGTGATCACCTTAGCTTTTTTCTCTTAGTTTTTAGTGGTGTTTTACTTATAGATAGGGGCTTGGTCTTAAACTTTCTTTTATTGCCTAAGACATTCCTTCAAACCATCTCTTTCTTCCCTTAGCTTCTCAATCTTTAAGCTCAAATCATTATTTCTAGGTGCAACCTGACTATAAGGAAAAAAAAATTGGTGTCATGATTGGTTAGGAGGATAACAAGGCTTTCAAGGAGGTAAATATGACTTATAAGGAGGGTAAGGTTCCATAGGTTATTGGTGATAATCCTAATAAGGCTAAAAAGGGTGATAGGGTTACTGATAATAAGGTGAATGATAGAATATTGCCCCACAAGAATCCATAAATCTTCATGTAACATATACATAATAATGTAAGTTGTGAATAAGAACCTTGCTTACCCCTACAGTGATAATTTTGTGATGCCTTGTAGTATGAACCTAATTGCAAATCCTTTCCCAAGTCTTTAAAGCTACTTAATATGATTGCAAAGTTGTAAGTGGGTGTTTCAATACTTGAATCTCATCCTATTGGACATTAAATAACTATTAGTAACTCAAGATTCACTATTTTAAGGAGACTGTTAAAATATACTTCAAGCTTGGATTAATATGGGAATGGCCTAAAGGTTACGGGTAACCTTATAACTAGACTAGACCTCTAGATTATGGGGTTATCTCCCCTAATGCATCAATTTGGACTCAGTTTACTAAGACCTATTACTATTTCTATGAAAAGTAATAGAAAGTGTGTATGATAAACTAAATCTAAGGGGTGGTGATGCACCAATATGATCATTCATCCAGTCAATTTGTACTCTTAACAACATTAGTGAACCATAACTAAACTAAAGCATTATCTCCAATAACTCTTAAGAAATAATATTTCATATGAAGGTCCTAATTAGTGATTATAACTTATATTTTAAGGGTGATAGACCTATCTTGAGGTACTTCTAACTAGATTACACTCCAAACATGATCACCAATCTTTAACACTTCATACAACCTGCATAAGGTAATTAATTAACATAGAGGTGTGAAAAGGACATGATACAGGAATATTTATAGAAACTATCACATCGTAAAAATCATAGACACACTATAAACCAATAATGGAGAATATTTAATAGTTTATTCATTAGTCTAAGAGGTCTATCAAGTACAAAACTAGGTAGAATTTCCTCATATTTAGGTGAAGGATACAAACCAAGGCCTTGAGGCATGAATATATAGCATGGATAGAAGGGAGAGAGAGAGATAATGGCATGGTTATCATAGGAATATTTCATAAATAACCTCAATCAAATCATACTATAATTAAAAAGAGTCTTCATAACTCCTTCCATGCATTGTTCTTCTAGATGGTCTTTGAATGAGCCCTTTAGTGTTGAAGTAGGGTAGTGGAGGCTATAAATAACACATTTTATTCCTTTAAAATAATTAACAAACCCAAGGATAGGTCAATTAATTCCATATATGCTAGTTACAAAGTGGATTTGAGGTGAAATTATCCTACATGAGGCATTTGAGCAACCCATTAGTCCTTTCATGTATATTGACCAAACTAGAAAACTACCTCCAAACTATAATTATGGTTATGGAGTGTATTTTGTCACCCATATAATTAGTTTTATAGGTAATTATTTTACATTAACTCCAATAATAGTATCTCTACACCATTCTTCAACTTTCCTTATTGACCAAATAGGCCTAGTAGGCCACTAGGCATAGTTACATATTATTTGTGCTTGAATATCCATGGGAAACTTTTATGAAACCTTGAAATAATATAAATATGTGATATTTAGTTCTAAATCAATGTCCAATACCATGACATGGACCTTTTATAATAGTTCACACTTGCCAAACTAGGTGACTGGGTCACCTTCTCTTTCACATCTATAGACTAACTATTTGGAGAAGGGTTATAGAGGCATTTATATATATATTTTTGGACATATAGTGTCTTTATAGGATGTAATAACTATCAAACCTCTACCTCTAATGATTATAATCTTTGAAAGAGATTTTCACCTTGCAAACCTCACAAAACCTTGAAAAGCACCCTTTTTAGATAAATTCATATAGTGTCTGTATGGACCAATATTATGATAAAGGTATATTATGAGTTATATTTGTGGTTTAGATATTTTTAGGTTAATTTAAGATTTTTTTGTTTCCAAAATATTCACTTTTATTAGGTGGATTATAACATAGGATTTAATCAGGGTTTTAGAGGTCTACCATTTTAATGATGGTTCATAAATATGAGACCTCCAATCCAAAAATTATGGTCAAGGATGTTTAGTCCATAGACACCAATAAAAATATTAAAAAGTTTTTTTTCACATGTAGCTTTTGTGTGGATTTATGATAAAAATATGGTGGACCTTGGACTCCTTCCAAGCCTTCTAGAGTTATCAATAGCCTTAGAATTTGTTAGTAGAGATGGGACCATAAAATCAACTCACTCTTCAATGGATTTTGATACCATAGGTTTGTAAAAAATTTATTATGATTTAATTCCTTGATTCCCTCTTCTATGAATGATATGAGTATTTGAATAAGTAACCCAAGATGGTTTCCCAGACTGTGTAGTTCAAGCTAGACTTCAAGACTCAAATTGGATTTTTTCTACTTTCCCTTGATTTATTAACTCTTTATAGGACCTTATATAACCTATTATACATATTAATGATGTAAACTCTACCTATGATTGTTTGATCATACTTCTATGGTGGTGTGGACCTTCTAGGCCTTAAGACTAGATTTAGGCCTAAAATTCCTAATACTGAGTGTTAGGGGTTTAAATAGAGTATAAATGATTTAAGGGACTCAATCTCATCACAATATCCATTTAATAAATTTATTCTATTCTCTACAACATCCCTTAGATGTGTAAACCTTAACTATGTGCTCACTATTCTCATGAGACTGCGTATAGGTCCCACTAGTTTACCTGTTAGTTAGAGAGTGATTTGACAAGAGTATGGAATATGAGTAGTTCACTTTCCACTATAGAGTTGAGGAATTTTTAACTCCTATAACACATATCCAATTTTAAAAACACCCTTAAGTATAAATTCTCTTGTAACTCTATGTATACACATAATATTTTCAACCTTTATCAAATACTAATGATTTATATCTTGCATGAACTCATCCAGTTTCAATGTCTACGAGTGCACTCCTAAAGTGGTGCACTAGGAAATGGTTGGTAATATCATTGGTTCTTAGAAGGATTATTGTCCCTTTTTACAATTACTATTTACACATTTGTCTCATAAAAACATTCCCTTAAGCTTTTCCTCCTATTCCCTTTTTGGTAGTTTACATGACTATTAACCACATCGACCCTGTATTGTTATTTACGAAGCTTACTAGGAACTAGGTTGGCCATGGATGACATAGTTCATTACCAAGTTATTTTTTTGTCAATTTTAATACTAGGTCGATTGGGTCAACCTTCTTGGACTAAATTTTCAAAAAGGTTTAGGGTTAGATTTGCCTATATAAACATATTCATTTCACCATTTATAAGAATAATAGAATAACAAGTAAAATATATTGTGCATCTATTTATCCACTATTATACTTTAAAATTAAGCCTAGGGTTTCATAATTTTTTTGGAGATACAAATATTATCTTGTGGAGAATTCTTTTGAATGCATTGATAGGTTGTGTAGCTTAGAGTTGATTTATACTCATTGTCCTTACATATCACAACAACCTCTTGTTAAGTACCTTGGCCAAAAAATAAATTGTGTATCAGTGGATTTGTCTTCAATGTTAATTATTCCTAACTTTGCACCTCCTTTTTAAGAGTATATAGATATGCATTTGTACTTCCCTTCCATGCATTAAGATTATGTATAGATTGATGTGAGTGTATGTCTTGTATGCGTGTCTTTTTTCATGTTTATTACCCTCAATTTATTCCATAAATTTTGGTGATCACTTGATTATATTTTTTTTTACTTGTTATTAGTTTAGTGAATATGAAAACATAGGACCTAATTAGGCTTATTGCATAGTGTTTCTTGACTAGAGGATTTGAACCCTCCCTAGTAATATTATTATGGTAATATATCCTATGATTAGGTATAATAGATCCATATTGGTCATGATGATAATTATCTAACTTATCCCAAATCAAAAGTGTAATTAGGATTTATCTTCTATGAGACAGGATTGATTTGTAGATTTTTTGCATTTCCCATTATATACATTCTAGTGAACCCGACATGAATGTAACCCTTGTATGTTTTCTTTCATGCTTTCATTTTTACAATTTTATTATTATTTTTTATTTGTGATACTCTTTCAACTATGATGATATATTTTTAACTTTTTGTGTGTAATTTTAACACACTGTCATATAAAAATGACTCTATTCTTTCTATACAGGTCTTCATCAGATACAAGTTATTAGATAAAATAGTTTGACATAATACTCTTATTCAGTCCCAAATAATAAAATATGTCTAACAAGTTGACTTAGTCTTTAAATCATCATCCAAATTAAAAAATAACTTGAATAGTTCAACTAAGTCTTCTAGTCAACAAACTAAGTTATACAGGTTAACTTAGTCACCTTATCTTGCTTTAGCAAATAGGGTTTTATTGAACTAGGTCACTAGGTCAAACTCGTCAACTTAGTTTTTAGAACTTACAAGAAACATTCAAATCACTTCAATAAAAAATTTGCAATCCTAATCATCTTCTAACCTACCAAGGTTCCTCTCTTTCTTTGACTATCAATTGAGTACTTTATTACAGTTCTATTTTATACAATTTTGTAGTCTTCAAAATTGTAATCCTACAACAAACTAAGTCAAATGGTTGACTTAGTTTTGTATCCTATATTTGATAAAAGACTAAGTCAACCAAGTTGACTTTATTCTTAAATACTCTTGCTTCCATAAAATGGTAGCAACCTAGTTGACCCTATTCTATACTATTTTCATAGTGTCATTTGAACTGACTTTGTATAATTTTGAATTTGGTAATTAACAACTATTTTCTAGTAATCAATTCACACTTCCATTTTCAGTTGTTTACATGCTTAGAGTACCTCACATTGTCTAATTAGGTTATTTTTCAAATTGACATTTAGTTGTACTATTTTTCTCTTTTTTCACACACTACCAAATCACATAATATTCAAAATGCATTTAAAATTAGTCTTTCCAAGGCCTACTTACTTGGATTTCATCACCAAGGGGGAATCTAACTGGTTTTATATCCATGTATAAACATGTGGTTAATGGTATATATTAATAAAGTATTCGATACCCTTTTCACTATGGGATTGTGAAGTGATGGGGTAGGCCCCAATACCAAGTTAGTACCATTGCCAACACAGACCCCTTTCATCCTAAACATCCTGAAACCATCCATAGATTTCTTTCTAGTTCCCTATTTTTATCCAACTTCCCTTTCACACTTCGAATAATACTTTATAATAATCTAACAATACTCAATATGACCACTTAACATTTAATTTTTAGTTGATTGTTTGTTCTCTAATCAATGTGTGTTGTATTGAAAAATCTTACATTGGCCAATGTTGGTACAAGGTTTTATGTTGTGTTTCCTAATTGGATATTTCTCATTTATCCAATTATTTATATGTTGGATTCCATTTATTTATTTAAATTACATTGAAAAATCTTTCCCTATTTTTATCACACTATCATTTGTTTGACATAGTCTCTTATAGACTATCTTTTTCCATGCTTGTATTTTTAAGTTGACCTGGTTGACCCTACATTCTTTTTTTTAGTCAAGTTTTAATAATAAGTAAACTTGGTCAACTCTATATCCTTATCATACTATATTTTTACCTATTCGTAGTAATAAGTCAACCTAGTAGACTATGTATCCTTTTCTACCAATCAAGTTATAATACACAGTCAACCTTGTTGACCCTATTTATTTATTGGCTTAGTCTCATATCCTATTTTTAGTAATAATTTGACTTGGTTGACCCTATACTCTTATCCATATCTTAGATTTTAGAACATATTCAACCTAGTTAACTCTATATCCTTCCTATCTCTTTGCTTTTGGATTAGATTTTTATTTCCTAATCTTTATCCTTCATCATGAACATTCTATTTGAAGACAACACTGAGTTGAATTCAATATATATTATGAGTTTTACCAACCCTAATATGTTTTACCATAATCATCATATGGATCCTAACATAGATGAAATTAATATGCATGTAGCCACTTAGACTACAAACTATGGTACCCCTCCTCATTCCTCTTCACTTTGAAATCCTCTCTTCTCATTTGAAGATCAACCTGAATTAGAGTATACCCTAAAAATGCTCTTCTTCATCAATGAATTTACTCAACATCAAGGAAAAGATCATTCTACTATTTACCATCTCATGATAAGTGGTCAAGTCACGGATCCCCATTCACCTTTTCCCACATTCTGACACAAAGTTGGGGACACTAGCTTCTTTTCTTCTTAGCATGTTCCCTCTATTTTGACCCATTCTCATACCATGACATCTTCCTCTTTGATTTACTTGATCTCCATTCATAGTATCTATACTAACATGGTAGGTTCTACATCTAGTGTGCCTCTTCTAAGACCCACTCTTCTCAATTCTTCCATTAATGCATCATTTTATACCCATGGTAATCATGTCTCTAGTGCCACTTCTTCTCATCCCTCTACTAATACATATTTTTACACATAATAAAATCATGATATTAGTGGCTCATTAATAATTTTTCTCAATCTACTACTAACACCCATAGTGGTACCCAAGCCACTAATACCAATTCAAATGCTTCACACAATTCTAATAATACCTCTCAAACCCATAAAATTCTACTACAAAATCTTAATCAAATGAATGCCTTCCAAGATAACAATGCAAATCAAATTATAAAAAAGCAAAATAATTATATCCATATTCAAACCCACCCTTAATAGTTTCCATGGGTAATGCATAACCAAAATTCTCTACCACCTCTTCTTTAGAATTCCCATGGTAATCTTATCCCTTAGCCTCCTCTTGTTAACAAATAAATCAAGCACCTTCAAAATTAGCCTCTTATACCTCAAATTTCTAACATTGATATAGGAGGTATCACCCCTACCATTACTTATAATGGGTCAACTGATCCTACTCTCCACTAAAAAACATTTGTAAATCTATATAAAGATTAGGTCAAGTTAAATAATTTTACTACTACAAATCTATTATCAAAAAATCTCATGGGTGATGCTTTAGATTAGTACAACAAACTCAAATCTCATTTCATCATTATTTTATAATATTTAGTCAATCCTCTAGTCCAAGAATTTTAAAATAGTGATTTCCCTAAAAATATCATGGCCCATTTTATCAATGTTAAGTGACTTGAGACTAAAATCACTCAAGATTTCATTAAATTATGGAAGACCTTATCTAATAAATGTGAACATAATATGGCAGATGATAACCTCTTTCATCGTTTTACCAACTCCTTTTATCCCAAGTTATAATATTAGGTCTAGACACTCTCACCATGAACTTTAGAAGAGGCCATTAACCAAGAAAAGTGTCAAGATTTACTCATTTGAATTTGATTCCAACATTCTATGGGTACTCAAATGTTACTCAAGAATAAGAATCATCATGTGGTAAATAATGGTATCATTGATTCCTATGATACCATTCATATTATTCAAGTTATTGTTCCTAATCATGCTCTTAAGCAAGATTTTCCTCCCAACCACATTACTAACCCTCATTTATCATCCAAAAATAACATAAATGTTCATAAAAATTTATCCCTAATTAAGTTAAAAAAAATTCTATGAAGGAAATTTTCCATGATAACTTTATCCCACTCTTCCCATGAAATCTTGGTATGAGCCCAATAATTCTTTTTGGTTTCATGCTAGTTAGGGTCATTCTCATGAGACTTATAGGTAACTTCATGATTTGGATATGGATTTCCTTCTTTATCCTAATTTTGACCATGATTATATCATTTTTAAACATCATAAGCATATGGCATTTCCCTCAAATACCATATAACACAAACTAAATCTCAACCTTTAAACCAGGTTAATGCTCATTTGGCCATATATAAAGATCCTATTCCAAATCACCAAGACAACCCAAACAAGCCTACCTATTCTACCAATAATGTTGATAGTCTTATTGAACCAACTCATAAAGAGAATTTGGTCAATATGACTAATACATGAGGGGCAGTTGTGTTCATTTATCCTCATCCCATCCACTCTCCTAAATTGTCTCACACTTTTATTATTATCCAAAACTCTTCTCCAACTCACTTAATAGATTTGGATCAAGAATACCTTAAATATTTTGATGAACCAATTCCAATTCCTCCCTTGGATAACACTGCTCATACCATTCTTACTATTCTTTCAACCTATTTACACATCTCCAATGATACTTAAACTTATATCAACACTTCTCAAACCAAATCTGTATCAACCACCCCATCTTCTCAGGACAATCAACAAACTTGTCCTCCAATTAAACCTTCCCCATCTTATCAAAATAATTTCACATGTACTTTAGATCCTCCTTTCAAGGACCTCCTTCAACACTATACCCCTGTTTCTAATAATTCACTTATGGATTATGATGAAGGGGATCCTATTATAGATCTTACTAATCTCCCATCTCAAATTCCATTCCTCAAACTCATTCAAACCTCTCTATGTAATCATAATCATGTTACATTTATTTTCATCAAAATGAACATCCCCTATCCTCCCCTAGCAAGACATGAGGCCACCTTATCCTGATCAAAAGATAACATTCTATAATAGTGAGAAGAGATTTCTATCCACATTAATGAAATAATGGACACTTATATTTCCATCAAATTTCCCATTACTTATATGATCCCTGATAAGATTCTACTTCATGCAGATAATCCTCCTCTCTCTATGAGTGTCTAAATTGATGATATCCGAGTCAAGCATGCCTTAATTAATGAGGGTTTTGGGACTTGTGTTTCCTCTTTCAATTTTATCAAAACCCTTGTATATTTAGAATGTAATATTAAGTCCACACATAACATGTGTCAAGGCTATGACTAAAGGCAAATGCATCCCTTAGGTTGTGTGTGGTTCCCTATCACTGTCCCACCTATCATCACTTATGTAAAGGTGATGATATTTATATTTCTTCTATCCTATAAAATTTTTATTGTTGCACCATGGAATCATTGCATGAGAGTAGTTTCCTCTTTTGCTTGCTAATGTGTCAAATTTAATCATAATAGAGAAATCTATAGGATTTAATGTGACACTAACCATTGGAATTCTGAATAATTCCAAGACTGTGGTGTATTCAATATTCCCACACTTGAACCCTTGCCAAGCATTCCATTTCATGAATCTCAATGATTTAACTTTTCTTTCAACTCTACTTGAGGTTACAATGGTCACCCCAAACTCATCAAGAATATACCCCCTAACCTCCTAGATTTTGATGACAATAAGCCTAAAAAGATAAATATCAAGATTAAAACCTCGAATCTCTCACTTCATCTCATTTATCAACTTCCCCTTATTTACAACTTTGTTCTCATCAACCACCTAGTGATGTTATACATATTGTCTTAACTAAGACTCAACATTCCATTCACCACACCATATCAGATGACAAGGTCATCCCTACCTATGCCAATTATCTTCATACACCTGATTATGATGATGTTATACCTTAGATGATCCATTCTTAAGAGGTCTTGTTTAGGCCTAAGATGTTGAAATTATTCATTATCATTCCACTTTACTTTGGTATATTAGTATTTCTTATATCATTCTATCCTATATCACTCCTAATTTTCACAGTTTTCCTCTTGATTGAAGGGTGGAGATGGTGCACACACCTCAAATTATTGATGAGCTTCATATGAGTATGCTTATGGATCATGTTATGACTAGTCCTTACTGCTTTACTCAATATGAAGACCCCTCTAGTCAACTTATCCCTGAGATGCTTTTGATTTTCCTTTAACCTATTATGTATCCCAACCTTCCCTCAACAAATCCTAGTTTAGATCTTATTCCCACTCCCTCTCTAGTTGAGTATTTTATGGTTTCAACTCTTATTTCTCTTTCAATCGATCCTTGCCCAACCTTTCCACCTTCCCCACCTTCCCTTGGTGATGTTATAATCCCTTTACCATATCTTAATCATTTTCTCACCAAATGGGTCAATTAGCCATATTATAATATTCATAATTTTTTTATTTATTAGAATAGAGACTATTCATTACACCAGCCTTCCTTGGCTTTGATTTCCACTCCTATTATTACACCTACAAAGTATAATATAAAGAATATATGTTGTTTTAATGTCAGAGATAATCATTCATCCATGGATTGTCATAAGATAAGGTAATATATTGATACCTTGTGTCCCATTATTCCTTAGCCCACTAAAAATCATATACCTCCCCCAAAAGTATTACTTGAATATCTTCTCAAATATGGAAATGTATATTATCTTTGGCACCAATTTAGTTCACATCACACTAATCACTATCACATCCTTCATTAACATCTCAAGGATCACCTCATGACCATTATTGATCTACTACCCTTCCTCCCATATGTCACCCTCACAATAAGGATCCCCCTTTTCCCCCATGGCTCCACCACTTATGGTCCTTTATCCACCTATAATTTCTCCACCCATGACTCCCTCACCTGTGGATCTTCTCTTCCCCATGGATCATACTCCACTAATGACCCATTCATCTCACATATAGTCTATTTCTATTCATTCTCCTAGGCATCCCATGCACATTAACCCTCATTAACATGATCCTTTAGGCATTCCTACATTCTCCATTGAGGATATTTGATGTAAAGTATTTTCTTAACTTTCTTTGAAGATTAATGAGATTCTAGCTGTAGTATGAATTCAGCTTTATAAACACTTATAAGATGTTATGGATAATGTATGTGGACAAATATATCAATAATTATGAATACAAACATGGTGTTCATTCATTTTTTTCTTCATTTATATTATACATGTGCTCTAACTTTACTTTTATCTATTTTATATCATTTGACATTGTGTCAAATTCTTATCTATCTTACATGGTGACTTTTGTTTCACACTATATATCATTTATGCTATAATTATGTTTATTATATTCTCTTATGGATACTTTTTCATGATTACATAATTTATCTTCATGAATTAATTTTTTATATTTATTTTGTTATCTTCCATGATTTTTTGTTATCTTATCCCTACAAACATAGATAATTTTCATTGTGACTTGGTTATACAAATGTTGCTCCTTTAGTCATTCCTTTTTTACCATGTGATCAGTTAGAAAATAATTCATCTCATTATAATCTCCTTTTATCATTCTACTTTAGATCTCCCCTTATTCCCCTTTATTCCCTTTCACAAACTAAGCATACACATGGTTGAGACTTGAGATAACATTTTGGTTCATAGTTTAGCCTAAGTGTTCTAGTCTATCATATCTTTGGATACTTAGCTTCAAGCTCAATCATGTGTATCACTTTATCTCTCATGATTGGTAATTCCAAGTTTGTATGGAGGAGTAATCTTAAAATACATAACAATTTAAAATCTAAATCATTTAACAAAAGGCAATGATCTACAAGGCAACCTTCAAAATTTTCAAAAGTCAAATCACACTAAAAGATGTGATTCTAAGAACATATCCTTTTTCTAATTGAATATCAAAATACATATTTGGATTCATGATAGATTTGAGGTCTATTGGGGTGAAGTAGGACATTATATTACAAAAGGAGAATAAAAAAATCTTTTAGTGCTACCTACTTTCTCATGTAAGTACCTAATATTTGTAGTAGAATAATGGCTCTATAAAGGGTCCTGAGGAATGAGGAACACATCATGGGAAGGTAGGTCCATTTTAATTTTTTTAAATAAAACATGATTTAATCTTAGTATCACATTTATTTTTTTACATAGCTTTGTGCTTATAGTGAACAAGTATCCTTTGTATATTGATGGTCACTAGTCACTTAGTGTCTTTTCATGTCCTTGGTGTGCCTCATATCTCCTAAGATTTTCTCATAATATGCCTATGTTATGCTTATTACACTTATTACAATCTTAATATTTACCATTAAGAAATATTATTTTGTTCACTAATCACTACCCTTAGGGATTCCATTTGTGAGTTACAGTGTAATGCCTTGGAAAGGACTAAGCCTTCCTCACAACTAAATACATTTTCACATTACCATCCCAAACATCCCATTTTACCATATTTTCACATTATTTCCACCTCATTGGTGTTCTATTTCTAAGTTACAATGTAAGACCATGGATAGGACCTGGCCTTCCTCATAAACTTTTTCAATACCCATGTCATAACAAAATTACATGTGTTAAATATGAGATAAGACATGATTGATTATGAGTTACATGTCATTGACATGCTTCCCATCTTGATTTAATATATTTTATGCTTAATTTATAAATATTTCACTTTTATCTTCTTATTTTTTGATTGCATGTAAGAATCCAATCACTTTTCTTAATTTTTTCATATTTCCCAACTTGAATTATTATGATTAATTTAATACCATTTGGAAAATTTTGTTTCTCTTTTATAATTTCCAATGTAATTTAGTATGATTGATTGACTTAATTTTTTTATTTTTATACCATTTTTTTCATGTGATTTCTATTTTATTACATTATTTTCATACTTCCCAATGTGTTTATTATGATTTTACTTGTTTTAATATGGTGCCAATCTTTTTCATGGTTTAAAAAAAAAAATCCCTCTTATTTACCACTTTTTGGTTTATTATAATTAGTCATATTTTGTTATTAAACATTTACCATCATGATGTAGTGTGTAGTGAATTTGTTTTTTGATTAATTATACTTTCCCAAGTCTTTTTTGCTTGTTTATTTATAACTATTGATGTTTACTCCATAACTATAGAAAAGAAAACACTCCACATATAATTCCTATAGCATATAAAACAATAGCAAAATACATGTGCTAAAAAGAAATATATCCATACATTAACAACCATAACCAAAATATAACTCATAAGATCAACATCAAACTATCAAAATAATATATCTCTATATAATATGTGTTTTTATACAAAATATAAAAATATATCACTCCATCTCAATGGATGGGCTCTATCATGCCTGTCTTGTGGCCTAGCCATGCTATTCATAGATACCCTAGACTACCCACACTACATAATACATTGTAATGAGGTATTCTATGATCTCAAGCCTACTACCTATCCTTGTAGGTTACCCACCTAGGCATGTACCTATCCTAGTTGGATTGTGGTAGCCATGTGTGTGGTTTTCTCCTAAGTTAGGGTCTACCAAGCCTATGTCTCTCTTACTCATACCCATACCAGTGGATCCAATCCATATTCATGTGTCTATAATTGCCTCATAGCCTCCTCCACAAGTCTAAAATAGGTCACCTAAGTTCAGGAAGAAATTACCATAAGATCACCCAAATGATGGGGTCGTATGGTGTCATCACTCTATCTAAAATGTCATGGAGCACTGCCATGACTAAAGACCCCCATCTAGTCTCCTCTATTGTATGTTTACAAAAACCAAAACCTAGATTTATATAAAATCAAATATATATCTCAAATTATACCTATTTATAATCATATACAACTAGTATTCTATCTCAAAGACTAACAAATCCAACATTTATTACCTCTCCTAGTATTATAAACCACTATCTCCCCATCTGCTCATGCACCAAGAATGGTATCTCCATTAGCCTATCTATCAAGCACCTTGTCCATGGGATTATTCCCTATCAAATCAAAACCTAGAGTTACCACCCATACACATCTCATGCCTATCCTCAATGGTTCCTCTATTGACTAGCTTTGCCCTACGTTGACTATTGAGTAATCATGTGTCACCACCCTCTATGATTGATCATACTACTAGCATTTGGCATCTATACTAATGGTGTGGTAGAGGTGGTCATTGATCCTCTTACTATGGTACTTGTTGTGGTACTTGTTTTACCTCTACATCCACATCCATGACCTCTCCTATTCTAGTTATATGTTATTATGCTTGATCATTCCATGGTCTTACATGCTAGGTCTAATCTTCAGTTTCTCAATTGGCACTCCTACTCATCCTATCCCCCTCAACTCTCTTTCATATCATGCCATAAATTTAGGCACTATTATAGGAGACACTAGGTGTGAGAGTCCAAAATATCCTAGCAAGAATACTAATGGCTACAACCCCACCAAATAAATATAGTGGCATATCATCTATTCAAGATCTAGCCCTGGTACCATAGTTACCCAACTCGACCAAATCATAGTAATATGTGCATAGGGCTGCCACATGATATTTCTTCATGTGACTGTCTACACTATTGGCACGTGGGGAACAACCTATAATACATAGTTATATATCCATATAGTAACATGAGGTAACATATCATCAATCACATGGGGAAATCTAGCTAGTTGATCCATTAGGAACCTCTCATATATCCATGAACTCAACAACACCACTAGTTTTTTTTTTTTGCCAACTACATTGACCTAGTCAACCTTATTCTTTTATTGCCATGACATTTTTCCCAATTTTCATAAATTACTTAGGCATTTATTGGTTGGACTCCTTTCTACCCAATATCCCATTTAACCTCTAGTGCCCCTAAAAATTTCCTAGGGTTCATTCTGATGTCTAGATTTTTCCTAATCATCCAATTTCTATAAATCACTCAATTTCAAATAAAAATATTCAAAACTATGAATTTTTTAGTTGCTTACCTATGTTTCACTCATTTTGGCTTATGAATCCTCCCCATATCATTTATCATCTCCCCACCATCCTCATCTCTAGGTATCTCACTTGGTCTACCAAAGCTCTATTTTTCTCAAAATAGAAAATAATGACAAATTAATTATTTTTCACCCTATTTATATTCCATATTCTAAAAACTATTTACCTTTTAAAAATTTAGCATAATATTTCTTATTTTATTCATATCTTTGTCTCTACTAACTCTTTTCCCAAACCATAAAATGTTTTGGAATCCTATAGATAATCTTTTCCACTATTATATGCTCTTGTTGTAAAATAAAATTGATTATTTTCACTCCTTTTTGTTAATCTCTACAAGTTTACCTAATGATCTTTACATTGGACACCTTCACATTTCTTACATCTCCTTATTTATCTAAAGCACTAAGGCAATTAATGTATTTTTTTTCAATTCTATCATTTCCTTTTATCTTATTTTCTCTTTATTCAACTTCAATGTTATGTGTCACTATGTTCTTTTACCAAATCACCATCCCATGTTGTATCTACATGAAATGTGATGAGCTTCGAGTGGGGCATATATATATACACATAATATTTTCAACCTTTATCAAATATTAATACTTTATATATTGTAGTAACCCATAAAGTCTCAATATCTTTAAGTGCATACCCTAAGTAGTATATTAAGGAAGGAATGTGTGGACCATTGGTGCTTCATAGGATTGTTGTCCCTTTTTGTCACTTTATATCTACACACTTATATCCTAAAAATATTACTGTAAACTTTGCCTCAAAATTTTCACCCTTATCTAGTCACTTACCACCTTTATTATCCCTTTCCCTAGCCTAAACCCATTTTTGGTAGTTTTCATGACTATGTCAACCACATTGACCCTATATTGTTATTTACAAAGCTTACTAGGAACTAGGTCGGCCATGGCCGACATAGTTCATTCCCTAGTTAGTTTTTTTTATTAATTTTAGTATTAGGTCAATTGGGTTGACCTAATCATTCTAAATTTATATAAATTTTTAGGGTTAGATATGCCTATATAAACACTTCATTTTTCCATTTTTAAGAAGAAGAAAAGAAGAAGTAACTCATATTGTGTATCTACTTATCCACCATTCTACTTAAAGAGTAAGCTTAGGGTTTCATATTTTCTTTGGATATATGGATCTTGTATTATGAAGTATTTTTTATGCATTGATAGGTTATATATAAAGCTTAAACCTTATTTATCCTTGTCATACTTACAAAAACAACCTCTTTTGAAGAACCTTGGCTAAGGGAGAGATTGAGGTTCGATGGGTTTATCTTTGAAGGTAAGTATTCATAAAATTGTTCATCATTTATAAGAGTATATATATATATATATATATAAAATTTTACTTCTCTTACATGCATTAAGATTTTATATACATCGACATGAGTATATGTCTTTTATGCATGTGTATTATTCATGTTTATTATCCACACTTTATGCCACAAGATCTGGTGAGCACTATATTGTAATTTAATTTATTTGTAATTAGTTTAATGAATATGAAAACATATAACCTATTTATTATTATTTCATAGTTTTTATTTACTAGAGGCTTTGGAACCTTCCCTAGTAATATTATTGTTGTAAAAGATCCCTTGATTAGGTCTAGCTGATCTATATTGGTCATGATTCTAATTATCTAATGTATCCCCAATAAGAAGTGTAAGTAGCATCGATATTCAATAATATAGGATTGATTTGTATATATATTTCATTTTCCATTTCATATTATATGTTCCTACATATCCTCATACAACAATCTTAGGTTTGGAAAAAATCATGCCTATGTAACCCTTGGGTTGGGTTTAGTGCTCTTTCTACCTTGGTTGATGATATCAACATTCATGTGCCTTTATTGTGTTTCCATAACACCACCATTATGAATTTTTTTACCTAACTATAATTTAAACAATTGGAAGCTTCTAGTTCAAGCACAGGGCTATTTAAGCATAATTATGCCTAACAAGCCTATTTAAATCATTAGATTCCTTCCATAAAAGGACTAGGATATATTAATGTGAGAATATTGAAATGGATTTATGGGAAAATGTGAGACTCTTTTTCTCATATTTATGCTTACAATTTCACTATATTTTTGATGACCATATTTGTAGATATCAATCTTACATCTTAGATGTGTGTGGTGACTAGGTTTGCATGTTAGTCTTAGTATTTAGCAGTAGTAGGGGGTCTGAGTATGACTTTCCATCCTTAGGGAAGTGATTTTTGATTCATATAATTCATATATAGTACCTTTAAGTTTAAAAACATCCTCTAATTTTATACCTTCTCCTAAATTTGTTACTTGCATGCACTCACACAGTCAGGTTTAGGGTTAGTGCACAGTCATGCCTATACAACCTTTAGGCTTGAATTTAATGTTACTTGTGCCATAATTATATTATTTTAATACCTAAAACCATGTAATGTATCTTATATTATATTTTCCCATCTTTATATCATTTCAAAAGCAAATGTCATCATTTTGATGTATATAGGCTTGCTTAGGCATATTAGGCCTAATAGGCTTAAGTAGACTGTGATGATCAATTAAGTGTCCATGTACTCAATTTGAGGTCTTAATTATTATGAAACCACTAATTTAAATTTATTACCTCCATTCACTTTCTTAATTAATCATAATCTATCACATTTCACTTTCTAAACCAAGACCCTCATTGTAGGGGACAACTAGGTTTTTGACTGTCTATAAGGGTGTTTAGTCTTTATTTTACCTATTATATATCTTAATCACCACAAATACCATGTTTAAACTCCCTAATTCCTCTTTATATACCCTCAAGACTTAGACATTCCTTCTTTTAGGGATTCATAGTTCAACCTTCCTTCTAGTAACTCTACTTGTAGGTGACTTTCCTGCCTATTAAGACTACGGTTTTAACATTTTGGGGATAGAATGTGAACACTATAATATTATCATTAGTTTTATTTTTATTTTAATAACCTCCCTAATTTATTTTTTACCCTTAGGGTAGGGTTCCTTGTTTAATTTATCCTCACCTAGAGGTAGGCCTGTATGTGGCTCTTTAGGCCTAAACCATATGTGTTCTTTTGAGAGGGGATTGGTAGGTTGGTCTCTACTTGGACCATGATATTTAAATTTATATCTTATAATAGACCTATATATTCTTTCACTAATTTTTTTTTCACCTTTTATACTTCATCCTAGCAACTAGCTTCCTTTCCTTATCTTGCACAAGGTATGTGGGTGGTTCTATAGAGGGAAGTCTCTCAAGGGCTCAAAGATGATAATAGACCTAAGTAGAGGGTAGTGATAAATATGGTAATAAAACCAAAGATCATGAATCATTAGGTGAGGCCAGTGACCATTAAAACTTACATTTATGTTTCCTTAAACCTCCTTATTCACACTTGTAAGGGATGAAACATTGTGTACATGATAATCACACTAAATTAAGATTCGAAAGGTCTATTTGATCATATAATCATCTAGTTGATTTTGAGAGGTAGAGAAAGTATGGAAGGATTAATTTATTCTAACATATAGGTCAAAACACTAGTCACCTCCTTTTTTATGTAATGAAAAATATAACATCAAGAACAATGCTACTTGTAGTCTATAAATTAAATAAACTTAGATGATTCCTACTCCCCTAACTTCACACATGTGAACCACGGGTGGAGGGTGATGAAGGTGAGATATGAAGACCTATAGATCACATATAAAACATTTATTATTATAAATACTTCCAATATGCACCAAAGTAATTACACTTATAAACCCTTTATAGATGAAGAAGATCATTGGAGTTCCCAAGTTGTTAAAATTCAATCATAAATTTTAGATCATGAACTTGAAGACAAATACCATGGATAAGAAGTTCAAGGGACCCCCTTAATCTCAATAAGAGATAAGCTCCCCATTTTATCTCTCCTTTCTGTAGTATCCATAAACATGAAAAGTTTCTTAGGCTATAAAGGAGCTCAATTGAAGGGAAATGTTAGTTTTTGACCTATTTGAAATTATCTAACCATGAAACTTTCTATATACATCTAACATAATCTCCTTTACAATCTCTAATCCCTTTGTGTATGGATGATCCTATAAGTATGTGCAATATAAAAAAACACTTAATAATCCTTCTTCTCCTACATTTTCTCCATGATTTTGACCTTAAACTTCCATTGAGGTATGAAGAGAGGGAAAACATGAGTTAATTGACCATTCAAACTGAGTGGAATGGTAGGAGGAGTTGAAGGATGCATATTTGGCAGGTGTGGGGCCCATATGGCTTGAGAGGAGTAGAAAGGGGTCTTAAAAAGACTTTTTATGATGTGAAACACCTAGTGGGTGACAATATGATGAGAATAAGACCTTTTCAACACCATTTTGAATAAGGAAACACTATAATTTTACCTTTTTCTAAATATTTTATAAGTTACATTGACTCATGTGATGAATTTAAGGGTCTTGAAAGGGCTAATAAAGATATGTGATATACTTAAATAGAAATGTCATGGAAAATGGTCTTGACACACATCACTAAGCTTCACACCATTAACTAAAAGGATCTTGGACACCATTAATACTATTAGTAAGGCTCTATCTTGTCTTGAAATGACCCTAACAATCTTAGAATTTATCAACAATAATATCTTTGATTGTAATATCCCTTCGGATATCAAAACAAAATCTCTGAATTGCTTATCTAAATTTTTGCAAAATATATTCAAATAGATAAATAAATCACAGTATAAACTCTTATTTATATGCTCATAAGCTTATAATAGAGGTCCTCTATCAAGTATACAAAGAATATTGAAAGTACAGCCTTAATAGCCTAAATATTCCACAAACTGGGAAAGAAATCTGAATCTGGTACATCTCGACTGCTGTGTAAAAAACACAATCGCTGACGTTGGTTATACTACCATCATCGATCGATCTGTAGTCGTTAACTCACTGACTTCGGTGATATGTCGACTGATGTCAGTCTCTGTAGGTCTGTGTTTGCTGATGTCGGTGCCTAAACTTTTTGTTGATGCGTACGGATTTTCACGGATCTATACGAAATTCGTACAGCTGCTGATATAAGACAACCTGTATGCTTGATCCTGATCTATAAAATTATGGACTAATATAAAAGATCTATATCTGGATAATTCTTGAATCAAAAGCCAAAAATAATGAAATACCTGTAAACCCTTGTGATAGCTTCTGTGTGAAGTTATCTCTCAAACTTGTAAACACCTATGATAACTTCTGTATGAAGTTATCTCTCAATTTGGAAATAGATCGGCTGATCTCTCATAACCTCTGAATCGCACATAATGAAGAGTTGACGTTCTTCAATGCAAATGGAATCTTGGAACCCTTGGCTCAGTCTTCATAGAAGAATTTCTTAACAAGAATCAATATCAATAATAATCATGAATACAAACTCTCTCCATGAGAGATCCTTATACCCCTCCAAAGGTGTGCTTGCTAAAATTAGATTCCCTTAAATTAGACTTAGGGCTTCCTTAAATTAGAACTAGGGTCTTAAAATTAGACCAATTCTTAAATTAGAATTAGGATCCTAAAATTAGACCCAATAATTAATAATCAATAATTAATTAAAATTGGACGAAATAATTAATATTTGATTAAATCAATCAAATATTAATATCTCCCTTAATTCATGTCCAAAAGAGCCCAAACGAAATCCAAGCCCATCTCCATCAAGACCCTCTATCCATCCCATCAGCCTACGAGGGTCGCATAATAGGCTAATCATCTACTCAGAAAGATGTCAACTAGAAGGGGACATGACAGTTCGCCCCTCCTGAAATTGCTTGTCCCCAAGCAATCTCAACTCTGGATGCTATAGAATATCCTCACTTTCCCATGTCGCATCCTCAATTGGAAAATCTTTCCACTTTACCAAATATTCCCTGATAGTCCTCCTACACAACTGTCTCTCTCTAGATTCCAAAATGGACTCAGGTACTAAAATCAACTTTCCCTCATCATCTAAGGGAGGTAAAACTATAGAAGGTATCACACAGTGTCCTAACACCTTTTTAAGGCATGATACATGAAAGACATTATGTACCTTGCTCTCTGTCAGAAGCTCCATCTCATAAGCCATCTCTCCAACATGTCTCATGATCTTGAAATGACTGTAGTAACATGGCTTAAGCTTCTTTGCCCCACTCTTCTTAAGAGTAGACTGACGGTAAGGCTGTAACATAAGATAGACCATGTCACCCACCTCAAAAGATCTCTCGGTCCTCCACTGATCTGCATACTTCTTCTGCTGATTTTGCGCCTTAGCAATATTCTCCTTGAGAGTCCTCATAGTATCTTGACTCTCCTGCAATAGGTCCCTAGCACTCGGTACTCTACTATCGCTCAGTAGTAAATCTAGAAAACTCGGTGCCTCATACCCGTACAATGCCATAAAAGGAGACATATTAATGGTCATGTGGAAAGTCATGTTATAGCAATACTTGCACAAATGAATCCACTTGACCCAAGCTTTTTGCTGCCCTGCAATGTAGTTCCTGAGGTAGCCCTCCACCCATTTGTTCACTATCTCCATCTTTCCATCAATCTACGGGTGGTAGCTGGTGCTAGGTGTAAGCTCGATCCAACAGAGTCAGAACACCTCCTGCCAGAAGTGACTTAGGAACCAACTATCCCTATCGCTCACTATGCTCCGAGGTAATCCATGCAGTCAAAATACCTCTCAGAAGAAAACCTCTGCTACCTATGTAGCTATATGTGTGGTGGTAATCAGGAAGAAGTGGGCATACTTAATTAACCGATCTAAAACTACATATATGCAATCTCGTCCTTGGGCTTTAGGTAAGCTCATAATGAAATCCATCAACAAACACTCCCACTTCTTGTCAAGAATTGGAAGTGGCCGCAACAATTCGGCTGGGTATGTGTTCTCCTACTTGTTCTGCTGACAAATAGGGCACTCACGCACATACTGAAGAACATCTGCTTTGAGGCCTTTCCATGTAAATCTCTCCCTAATCTGTCTGTAAGTCTTAAAATATCTGAGATGTCCTGCAGTAGGTATATCATGAAAAGCTCGAATGATAATGTTCTTCATCGATGATCTTGGGATCAAATAAACCTTGTTCTTGTAAATGATCAAGTCATTCACAAGAGTATATCTGGTGTCAACCATCAATCCCTCAACAATGCTAGATGCCCATGTATCCTTGGCATATTCTACCACAATCATATGTTGCCAATCCTCTGTAATGTGGACCATGGTACTCAAATACGGCCTGTGTGAAAGACCATTAGCCACAACATTCTAGGTGCCCTTGATGAAAGAGATGTCAAAGTCATATGCTTGTATTTTACTCACCCACTTCTACTGATGATCATTGAGGTCTCACTTCCCCAAGAAATGTCTCAAACTATTGTGGTCTATTTTGATGCAAAAGTTGCTGCCCACTAGATATTGCCTAAATTTTTCCAAGGCATGCATGATAACAAGCATCTCCTTATCATATATGCTGTACAGTCTCTCTAGTCCCCTGAGATTACAGCTCTCATATACTATGGGGTGCTTGTCCTGCATAAGCACTGCTCCAATGCCCTCACCTGAAGCATCACACTGAAGCTCGAACGACTTCAAAAAATTAGGTAGTGCCAAAATTGGGCACGTAGTCATCAACTCCTTAAACCTTTCGAAACACTCCTGTGCTTCAGGTGTCCAACAAAAAGCATCCTTTTTATTCAAATCTATCATAGGATCTGCATGTCGTGAATAACCATTCACAAACCCTTGATAAAATCCACACAAACCTAGAAATCCCCTTAGCTGTGTTAGGTTTGCTGGAATAGGCTAGTCTATGATAGTGCGGATCTTCTCAGGATCCATCTGCACTCCCCCTACACTGATAATATGACCCAAGTATAACAATTTGGTCATCCCCAAATCACATTTGGACTCCTTTGCATACAAGGATTCCCTCTCCAAGATGTTGAGTACAGTCTCCAGATGAGCCAAATGCTCCTGCCAAGTCCTAGTATATATAAGAATGTCATAAAAAAAAAGTACAAACCTCCTCTGTAGTGAATGGAAGACTCTATTCATTATGGAATGAAATGTTGCTAGTGCATTAGTGAGCTTGAATGGCATCACTATAAACTCATAGTGTCCACAATGGCAACAGAAAGCTGTCTTCTCCACGTCCTGCTCGCGAACCCTGATCTGATGATAGCCTAACCTTAAATCTATCTTCATGAAGTAATGTGAACCATGGAGCTCATCAATAAGCTCATCAATACAAGGTATAGGATACCTATTCTTAATGGTTCTCTTATTTAGGGCTCTGTAATCAATGCACATGCATAGGGTGCCATCCTTCTTCTTCACTAGAATAATCGAAGAAGCAAACAGTGATTTACTAGGCCGAATGTGACCCGTAGCCAGTAATTCCTTAATTGTTTTTTCAATCTCATCCTTCAACCACTTAGGATGTCGATAAGGAGTAATAATAATGGTCTTAGCCCCCTCCTCAAGCTCAATAATGTGCTCAATGCCCCTGTCTGGAGGTCTCCCTGGTGGAATGTCACTAAATACCTTATCATGCTTGACTCTCAATTGTTGAATGTCAAGATGATACTCAGTCTTCTATTGTCCCTCCTGCATTGGTGCCAATGTGCACTCAGCAGCCCACTCTACCATGTCATGTCGCATGAGCCTCTCCATCTGATGTAAAGAAATATTTTTGATGTTGTCGTCCCGTATTGCTTTAAGAATGTGAGTCTTCCCATCTACATCAAAATGGATCTCCATATCCTTAAGACTAAGAGTGACTACCTCAAGGGAATGAAGCCACTTCATGCCTAAAACCAAATCTATATCCCCCATGTTGACCACATAATAATCAGCCTTGAACTCATAGTTGTTCAAGCACAATGGGAGATCTCTGATCATCCGCTCACACCTGAGGGTGTAACTATCAGCTACCTTAACTCTAATGCCCTTGAACTCTTCTATGGTGAGTCCACACTTCTCCACAAATCTAGTATCAATAAAATTATGTGTGGCTCCTGTGTCAAGAAGGGTAATGACCCTCTATCCTACCAAAACTCCTCGAAGTCTGAATGATCCCTCGTGCTGGATGCTAGATAGATGTGCCTCCTAAATCTAGAGCTCTGACTCTGCCTCTACCCTAGGCTCTAAAGCCTCAGCCTCTGGCTCCTTAGAACAATCATGATGTTCATAATCTTATGATTCCTCATCCTCATAATAGGCCCACATCACTTGATTTGCTTTGCCCTTAGGTTTCAAAGGACAATCATGATTAGCATCATATGTACCTTTGCAGTAGAAACAAAGCTTCTTCCTACGTAGATCATTAAGAGCCTCTCTATCCAAAGGTGGTACTACTAGATTGGCCTTTGAATCATTCTTAACACCTGATTTATCTATGTTGAAACCTGGTCTTTCTCTATTCCTGTTGAAGCCCTTACTGTCCCTGGATGAAGAAGTACCTCTGGAGTTAGATCTACTAGATGGGGTTTCCATCTCCATACTATGCGCCTTCTTCATAGCTTCCTGTAAGGAAGGAGGATCAAAGCCTTTGATCCAACCTCTCAATGGTTCTAACAATCCCTCCATGAAGAGTACTACAAGTCGCCTCTCTGAAATGTTAGGAACCATAACTGATAACTTCTAAAAGTCACCAATATAAGACTCTAGACTGCCACTTTGGCACAATTGTGCCAAATCTCAGAAATAGGACTCTGGATCCCTCCTGTCAAAATGCTCTACTAGCCTATCCACAAACTCTTGATAAGATGTGATCTGATCATGATGGAGTGTCACCATCCCGTGGTGCCACCAATCATGAGCTACTCCCTCAAGATGTAGTGTCGCATATCTGATAGCATCTTCCTCACCCATCGATCACAATGTGAGAAATGTATCCAGCTTACTAACCCAAGCCTGTGTTGTCACATTACCACTACCGTCAAACGTCACTAGTGTGAGCCTACTCATAGCATGCTTCAAATCATTGTTCTGGGGTCTTGGTCTCCCATTCTGTCAACCTCGGTAATGTTCTTTCCTTTGTGTGAGGAATCAGTCAAAAGTAATCATCTCCCTGACCATAGGTGGTAATGACTCCCACTCATTAGTTGCTGCCCTAAGTGTGTCTGTAAATGCCTCCTCATGCTCTTCACCTACTATCACCTCCTCTACTTCTTGTCTCACAAAGGTAGGCCTAGTAGGCCTGTTAGCTGTATGAGTAGTCCCAAGGCCTCTCTATGATCCTGCATCACTCCTGACATCATCATGATGTGGGGAATGTCCCCTCTGAGTACCCAATCTCGACAGTGCTACTGCTAACTACTGTAGTACTGTGTTATTCTACCTTTGCCCTTCTTGTATGTCTCTAAGAGTAAGTAGAACCTCTGCATCATCTTGATCTCTAGGATAGTGAGGAATACGGGGCCTGTCAATATCGTCACCCATGTCTTTCGGCTGTTGTTCTAAAACTTGAGTGCCTTCAAGCAAAGCTCTACTATGTGTGAAATACCCATGTGATCCTAACCCTTGTGGCTGCATAAGATTGTCAACCCCTCAGGATGGCAAGATTTAGCTCTGATACCATTGTAGTATCCCTTCAGATATCAAAACAAAAGCTCTAAATTTCTTATCTAAATTTTTACAAAATATCTTCAAATAGATAAATAAATCATAGTATAAACTCTTATTTATTTGCTCATAAGCTTACAATAGAGGTCCTATGTCAAGTATACAAAGAATATTGAAAGTATGGCCTTAATAGCCTGAATATTTTGCAAATTGGGAAAGAAATTTCAATCTGGTATGTCTCGGCTTGCTGTGTAAAAAACACAGTCATCGATGTCAATTATACTGCCATCATCAGTTGATCTGTAGTCATTAACTCACAGATGTCGGTGATATGTCGACCGATGTCGGTCTCTGTAGGTCTCTATTCACCGATGTCGGTGCCTAAACTTTCTGTTGATGCGTACAGATTTTCATGGATCTGTATGGAATTTGTATGGCCACTGATATAGCACAACTTGTATGCTTGATCCTGATCTGTAGAATTATGGGCTAATACAAAAGATCTATATCTGGATAATTCTTGAATCAAAACCCAAAAATAATGAAATACCTGTAAACCCTTGTGATAGCTTCTGTGTGAAGTTATCTCTCAAACTTGTAAACACCTGTGATAACTTTTGTATGAAGTTATCTCTCAATTTGGCAATAGATTGGCTGATCTCTCACAACCTCTGAATCACACACAATGAAGAGTTGACGTTCTTCAATGCAAATGGAATCTTGGAACCCTTGGCTCAGTCTTCACAGAAGAATTTCTTAACAAGAATCAATATCAATAATAATCATGAATACAAACTCTCTCCATGAGAGATCCTTATACCCCTCCAAAGGTGTGCTTGATAAAATTAGATTCCCTTAAATTAGACTTAAGGCTTTCTTAAATTAGAACTAGGGTCTTAAAATTAGACCAATTCTTAAATTAGAATTAGGATCCTAAAACTAGACCCAATAATTAATAATCAATAATTAATTAATAATTAATAATTAATTAATAATTAATTGAAATTGGATGAAATAATTAATATTTGATTAAATCAATCAAATATTAATATCTCCCTTAATTCATGTCTGAAAGAGCCCGAATGAAATCCAAGCCCATCTCCATCAAGACCCTCTATCCATCCCATCAGCCTATGAGGGTCACATAATAGGCTAATCATCCGCTTGAAAAGATGTCAACTAAAAGGGGACATGACATTGATCTTGTCAAACTAATTTAACTTCTAATAAGCATCCTTAAGCCTATCAAACATTACTTAAGACCACCCTTATAATCCTAAAAAATATCATGATAACTTTACTAATCTCTCCATGACCACTGTCACATCACAAAATAGACTCAAGGAAGCCATGACATAATGGATTCATATGTAGGATTGAACACATGCCATGACACTCTTAACAAGGCTCAAAAAATTCAATAGACATTTATAATACCATGAAATTTTAGGCACTATAGATAATTTTAGATGGGCTTTCATGAAAGATTGTTATGGTAGGGGTTGAAATTTGGCCTATGAGGCTAAAACATAAACATGATCTTTTCCCACTTTTACAAATATCACATCTACTCTATCATGTGCCCCTTGACCTATCTATTATTTTAAACAGTCTTATTTTGTTGAATCAAACCTTATTTATTATCTATAATTCTTAGAAACTACTTATCTTACACTTCTACAAGTTCCATGTCTATACCTACTTTCTTGATCCATGGACACTAATGTATAGGATAAACACTCATGTCAACACTAATGTGCTAACCTGACATAAGTGTCTAGTGCCCTAAAGTCATCCAATTTTCAATTTAAATTTATTCTAATGGTTTACCTAAGCACTTTCATGTGAGTTACTTATCCAAAGGGATTGATATAAATAAATATCAACCCTTATTCATTCCTAACCTATAAACTTCTTACCTACTCATCATGAAATGTACAATAGGCATTTAATAAATAACTCAAGTGAGTAAATGCTTCCATATTTTATATTATTTCCACATCATTCATATGGAAAAAACATACATAGGTCTAAAGCAATGAAGGAATAGACAAAGTGATATATTTACCAAGTTATAAGCTAGGTCACTATTGTACTTGTTTCACATATATTACATGATGCACACACAATTAACATGGAGGGGAGAAATACATCAAGTTGAGGCCCTCTTCAAACTTTTATTGATGTAGGAAAAAATTATTAATAGAGGGTTATTTGTGTTTAGCTCAATACCATGTGACCACTAACCCATTTTCCCCCGTGGTCATCATGTAGATGAAGAACTAGGGTTTTGACATTTCGTGAGGAGTGATACTTTATGACCTAGATATGAATACACCAAAGTGAAGCCAAAGACAAACCCAAAATCATCCAAGTGTTTACATCCTTTTCCATCAGTTATTTCATATAGGACACTTGCATTGAGTTTAGAAATTATATGTGACATAACCACCCCATGCTAAGGTTAGTCTCTGTAACTCTAGAAATATCCAATCTAGAATCAAGTGACTATTCTAGAATGATATTCTAGTCTACCTTTTGCCTATTATATCTCTAGTTATATGTTAGTATCATAATGAAATAAGTACATTACTTTCTTTCCATTTCTATATCTAGTAGATTTTTACTTTCCATGTTTATATTATTCATACTTTTATAAATTCAACACATGTTATATTTAAGTTTAGCACCCAATCAACATACTATAGAGATAATTATCACCATTTTACCTACGATATATCTATCCCCTTTAACCCTAAATAATCCTAATCTAAATAGAATTTTAGTGTTAAATAATTGGTGATTGTAACCTTTGAATATTAAAACCTAGGTAAATTAGGGTTTTCTAGTTTTTTTATTACTAATGCCCAATTTTTATAATTTTTGTAATCATGTTTTCTATACATATCTATATTAATTATTTTATGGCCCATTATCTTATAGTTTCCATGTTTTTCTACATTAGTTTTCTTGTCCAATATATTAATAAAATTCATGCCAATTATGAGATAGTTTTAAAGTTGAAACAATACTTGATATCTCTTTAAAATTCATGTTGTAATACACTAGAACAAATGTCTTCTCCACCTAATGCCATAGGTGGTTTTATTATTGATAAAACATGTAAAATGTGTCCTAAAATTCCATTGGTCAAGATTCTAAATTACTCCAATATATGTAAAGATGTATTATATGAGGTATTACATCATACCCAGGTACCAAGTGATATATCACCAACTACTTTCATAGATATTATGAAAAATATAAAATACAATGTAAATATTCTTATCTTTCATTGTAAAAAGGTGAAATCAAAGAGTATCATTTATCAAGACTTGCCTCCTTCAATGTAACATACTAATTTTAATGAAAAAATCAACATGAGCATATTTCATCAATTATAAAGACATATAAGGATGTTACATCATTTTTAGACTTTGATATACAAGTTACCACCTTATAAGGCTATTTTTATGAGAACATTTCAAATGAAAACCTTATCTCAATATATAGAGACAAAACATGTGGTCCTCATATTAAATTACATTAAATGGACCAAACATAGTATATCATTTGAAAAAAATATAAACCATCCCAACCTATGGTAAATATTTATTTGTCACCATACATCTATGTGTTTTGCTTGCAATAAAATGATAAAATTAGTTTTTGTGGATAATATTTCAAGACACAACATTTGTAACATATCCTTTCTTTCCTTAATTGGCATTAAACATTTAGACATATAACCATCTAGACATCAAGGGATTTTATAATATTTAAATATAAGTATTGGATCAAAAAACATTGAATATTACCATCGGTCCTTGTATGCCAAGTTATGTATAATTATTTGAACTATAACATTCTCTTATGATGGCCTTTGATACATGATATGTATGAAATTCACCCTAATTTGCACACATGCTTAAACTTTAATTTCACGGATTCTTTTACATATGTCTAATGGATCCTAATCACTTCAAACATTTTACAATGGTCCACAAAATTGATACAATAATACAAAAGCCCAATTAGGTTATTCTATCTAAGGTACATAAGTGATAATTTACATTCTTACCTGAGTCTATATACTCATTACTCTAGAGGTTAATAGAGTGGAAGATTATATATCTCCTTTTATCCTATAGAAGTTGATATGAGTATAAATCTACCCAAAGGATATGATTTGAATGATTATTATGATTATCACAAGTGACCAATACATTCTAAGAGCAAATTCTTTATCTCAAAACATAATATCCAATATCTCATTGATTATAAAATGATTGCATTTGATTATATGCTAAGGAATCAGATACACAACCTAGTGATCAACATAAATAAAAAACATTTGTCAATTATTTACATGATCATTCAAACAATAATTTAGAATTACAAGAGTTACACAATACACACCAAGAGATTCAAGGGAAACCAATAAAAAAACCTCAACAAACAATATTTTACAATAACCTTATTCAAGGGTGGTGCTTATTTTTGGCATAACCATATCAATCCTACATAAAAATAACTACTTGCCATTTAAAGCATTTTCAATAGATGGGTTTTGGTCTACAAGGCTTAAAAAATAAAGGAGGTTGGAATAACTCCTTGGGAAACATAATAGTACCAACTGGTTTTTATCCTAAAGTAATTAAAATGTGATTTTGGGTTATTTATACCACATATCCATATGCATTTACCCTAGGAAATCTTTGGTTATATCAAATCGAAGCAAAAATTGACCAAAATCAATAATGTATTTATTTTATTATAAAGGAAAATTAATACATATTCCAAATAAAAACATTATTTTTTATAATACACATGAAAAATGTGAGGATAAACATGTTATTTACCTTTTGAATGTAACTAATCATGATGGAAATAATGTAAAAGATCTAATTTAAGGTTGTTAGGAAAGAAGTGGGGAGATATCTATGACCATCCATTGGATGTCATCATAGGATGATCTTTCATTTTCAAACATTACAATATAAAAAAAAATAAACAAAACATTCAAAAATCCCAAAATATTTTTGGCACATACATGTTCTATTTGATTCTTTGCATCTATGTGTTAGTTCTATGTTGATGAATGAAATTATCAGTTAATTCTACATACACATGTGTGTCACACTTTTATTTGAGTGTGGTACATGCATACATAAATACATAATCTAATATTAATTTTTATGTTGAGCCTTCCCTCTAATCATGCCATGTAGACATTGGGCACATCCACTTATTTGATCTTGATACACGTAGGTTCTATGGTTCAGTGAACATCTTTCATTATCATGTGTGAGCTTATATGTACTTACACATGTTTTATATATTATTATATATTTCATAGGTTACTTTATATGTTATACACTTGATATTTTTTCCTAACACATTCAATATAAGGGATATTATGACATGTTTATGATGGTTTTTTATGCTTTCCTTTATGCACTTCCTTGAGTGCCTTTCCTTGTTATTTTATTCCTTATTTGAGCATTTTAATATAGTATTTTGCTTGTAGCTCCAATGCCTATGTATACTTTCCTTGAAATTTACATTTTTCATTATTTATTGTATGTAAATTTAAATATTTCATCCTTAATTTTATGTACATTTTACTAATTCATGTCCCTTTGATTATGTGACATTTGAACATGCCCCTTGTTTAACGTCTCCTTAGATCATTAACTTTTGGATTTTCTTTGATTACTCTTATGTGCATGATTATTTACTTATTGAGATTGTACTATTACTATCTATACATTTATATGATCCATATCATGCATCTTATGCCTTCATGTGATCACATTGGTTTTATGTTCTTTAATTCTATATCTACCTAGGCATGTTCTTTCTATATGTTATAGGTTTCCATTCATAGGTTACACAGTTGTCTTATCCTTTTATGATGAGATAAATACTATTTACTATATTTATCTCACCTATAATGGGGGGACTATTAGTGGGGGGATATAATAGAGGCATGTTTTCCACACTTATCATAGTTTTCATATTCAGTGGGGGTATGATTTGGAAACAAGTTCTTCATGCTTATTTAGTATTTAACATCTCCAGATTATAGTGGGGGCATGTTTTGGAAACATTTTCTCTACATTGGTACTTATATTAGTTTTTATAGCTCTCCATATTTGGTTGTGGAATTATTTTTAATCATGTTCCGCACATTTATAAAATATTTCAGTTGGATAAAGCACACATTTAGATGATTTAGATTCATGGTTGTGGGAGAATTCTATACATTGGTACCACTATAATACATAATTTTAGAATGAGACATATCTAAGGTATATGTGTTATGAAATTTGTGCCTAATATTACAAAATTTAAATTAGTTCCACATTAAAAAAATATTTTATGGATTATTACCACATCACAGACTTTTTTGCATTGATACCCCAATAGGACTTTTATGGACTCTATTGAGTTAATCTATTAAAGTATTTTGTTTAATTTTTGTTATGGTTGAGGTGACTAAATCACTTAATATTAACAATTTTTTAGGTTTTAATTGACTATATCATCCAACCTTACTAGGTTATAAGTATTATTGGGTTGCATAATTGAGATAATCTCAACTAGCACATGGAAAATTATCTTTCCTCCAAGGTTGGGATCATGCACATTCCAATATATCTATCTTTATATTTATATTTATCTATCTAATTGGATATGTTATATTTTTATATTTATCTAAATTTTTATTAAACTCAATTTTATAGCCTTATAATGACACACATTTTTCAAATCAACTTGCGAATAGGCAAGAAAGTTACATCGACACATAGGTCTACTCCTAAACCTTTCTCTTTTATTTAAATATTTTTAATAATTTCAATTATAGATTATATGTATTGAATATATAGTATAACATGATCTTAGCTTTAGGTCAGTCACCAAAAAATCAGTCAAGTTGGGCATGCATAAAGATAAAGTGTGTTATATACACCCAAGTATGCATTCCTTTCATTTGAACTAACAATTTCATTAATAGATTAAAGGGGGAAAATGTAGATAATATTTTTGGATTATATATCACCTTAACATTATACACTTGGAAAACATATACCTTGGTTGTTACTCTTAGTTTTTGACCTTTTCCCACTTTTTTAAATTTTGCATCTACTCTATCTTGTGCCCCTTAGCGTATCTCTTAGTCTAAAAAGTATATATTGATGACCTAAACCTTTTATATTTCCTATAATGCCTAAAAACATCTTATCTTCCACTTCTACAACTTTTGATTCTATACCTACTTTCCTTTTCCCTAGAGATTAATGTGTTGGATATACATTAGCATTGATGCAAGTGTCTCGACCCCTTAACACAAGTGTCTAGTGTGCTAAAGTCATCCGATTTTCCAATGAAATTTATCATAATGTTTGGATTATGTGATTTAATGTGAGTTAATTCTCCTAAGGTAATATTATAAATACAAGATCATCCCTCATTCATTCCTAACCTAGAAAATTCTTACCTACTCACCAGGCAACTTACAAAAGACATTCAATCAAGCACTCAAGTGAGAAAAATCTTCCCTATTTTATCCTATTTCCACAAAGGTCATAGGGACAATACATACATAGGTTTGAAGTACTAAAGGAGCATTATATATTTTCCAAGTTACAAGATAGGTCACTATTTTACTTGCTTTTCACATAATACATGATTCATGTTAGCCAAAATTGGCCACCATGAAGGGGTACAATTTTAAACTTTGATTCTAGACTTATTTAATATTGTTAATGATCTTTTTATGAGTCTTGGTCTTGGTATAGTGGTCAAAATTGGTCATAAAGGTGTATTATCACGTGCTTATCATCTTAAAGTCTATTGTAAGGTTTATAAGAGTGAGTTATGAGCCTTGTTTTGTTATTTATTCCCTTCATGAAGGTCTTGTTAGATATTTGGAAATATTAAAGTAAGTTTGAAAAAATTAAGGTTATTTTACAAAGATTGAGATATGTTGAGCCATGATGAAATATTGGTGTTTTTACACTTACCAAGGTGATATATTATCTTAAAGGGAATGAGGACTTCTAGAGACAAGTTATGGAATGGTAAAGACATCATTATTTCATGTTTATTAAAATTTAAGGTAAGTTTGGAAAAATTAAGGTAATGTAGGGTAAATTTTACCAAAAAATATTAGTTAATTCATGAATACTCCAATTTTCAAATTTTTTTTTTGTGATTTTTTAGGGTTGTTACATGGGTCCAGATTACCAAAAATTTATGAATGTAAATTATTTTGGGGTTCATCTTGTAAACCATTTATAATAATTTCTAAGTTTAACCTTCAATTCACCACATATATAGTACATAGGATACCATGGGTAACAATATAAATATACTTTCAATAACTTCTCCCAATATAAAATAAGTACCCAATAGGTAACAAGTTGAAATGGATCAACATAACCTACACCACAAGTGCAAAAAAAAGACCAAAACCAAATTGTAGCACTGAATATGAGCATCTAATATATAGTACCAAATGATAGCATCCAATCTATAGCACCAAATATAAACATCCAAGCTGCGAATAGAGGAACCAAATGATGACATTAAATGATAGTATTGAATGATAATATTAAATGGTAGTATCGAGTGGTAGAATTAAAAATCATAATAGTGTTGCAACCAAATGGTATAACTAAATGGTAAGATCCACTCTATAAATAAATGTAAGAACTAAAGTGTTGCATCCATGACCATCAAGGCATCTAATGGAAATGGTAAAAAGATAAGCCAATTATTAGTAAAATCAAGCATATTATCTTATTTTAAATTTCTAATAAAAAATCCCACACAAACATGATGCACTCAAAATATAGGTACTTATTTATTTTTTGTTTGTCTTGAATTTGAATTTAGATATTTAATAACATTAAAATAGTTTTACATGAAAAAATACCCATTGATCATGATGGTATATCATAAGAAATAATTAACCAGAATAACACGTCACTCCTTGTATATTATTTTTATAATGATATTCCATCACTCAAAGATGCTCCTCTAGTTCTTTATAACAATAATCATGACACTCAAGCGGAAGAATAGATTGTTGGTTCTCATCAAACATAAAGTTTAGCTGAAAACTCAACTCAAAAATATTCATGAAGGAAGAGAAGTAAATGGATATTTGAAAGGTCCTTTAAGGTGGAATGGGAAATGAAAATTCCCTTCATTGAACCTATAAATCCTTAAAATATTGATGATAATTTAATAGAATGTAGATGTTTAATATGTAGCTAGAAACTAGGAAAGGAACATAGAATGCATCTAAAGTTAGACACAATTGAGAAAGATTATGGAAAAATATATGTGATAATGAAGCACCCAGATGGATAGATAACAATAATATACAGGTAGAAAAATGCATAAGAATGTATGCATGTAATATATGCATGTGAGTATGAAAATGATAATAAACATTGAAAATATCTTGTTGATAAAGAGGGAATAATCAAAGTAAATTTTGGAAAAGTTATGCAGTATTATCTAAATACAAAATATATATATTTATCTACTATATACCACATTCTAGAAAAATGTAAACCTATTTCTAATTTTTTAGATTATAATAATTTATTTTAACATAATAGATTTTTGGATCTTCTATAATGACATTGGTTAGATAAAAATGCTTGGAAAATGGTGAAATGTTGAGCAATTGTTGAGAAGGAGGATTTGAAACAAAATGTTCAAAATTCATTGTTCATCTCACTGTCCATTGATGAAGTCACAACAATTGACAACACATCCTAGGTTTTCATGCATGTTTATACTTTTGATAACTATTCAAAGTAATCTCATCTACTAGCAATTCATAAAATGGTAGAAAATTGTGATGCTAAAAATCTTCACAAATTGGTTGTGTATAATTTGAAAGATAAATATGGGATGGATGATTATGCAATAGATACAAAGCTAGTGTGTGTTGGGGCTAATGGTGCATTAGTTATATAGGAACATATAAATGGTCTATGTGTTTAGCTATAAACAACAAATTCCCCATATATGAGTCTAATTCATTGCATGGCTTGTAGTATGAATCTTTCATACAAAATAGTTATCAAATTTGAAATGTCTCAAAAGTGGAAGAGCTCATTTGTGACTTACATGCTTATATGTCAAGTAGTCCAAAATTATTTTTATATTTCTAAAAATTTTCAATAGGAGTGACTGATGGGGAAAAAATGTTGAAAGATGTTGATATAAGATATATTTCTATGTATGAACCTATATGCTAAATTTTTGAAGAATATCCATCATTAGTAGGTTTTATATATAAATATCATAAAGAAGTTGACAAGGCAAAAGATTTGTTGTACTATTTAATATATTTGGAAACATTACTAAAATTATGTGTACTTATCCCAATGCTAAAGAAATTAACTATTTAAGGAAACATGCTTAGCAGAGATCCATTTATATTATTGAATTCATATGGCTGAGAAAATGAGTATGTCATTCGATAAATATATGATACACTTTGAATGAAAATTTTTAGGGCCTTACTTTTAGAAGTTAGAAATTTTTGATAGTTTAAGGAATCTTGAAATCTATTTGATATTAAATATCAATGATCATATTTGTGTCATCATTAATGGCAAGGAGATACCAATGCACACTTTATATAGAATACTTGATCTTATGGGAGCTAAATCTTAAGAACTACTTATAAAACATATTTTATATGATATTATTCTATCTAAAATGTGGATGAAACTAAGTGTAATTTAATAAAACTTATCTATGGAGATAAAAGATCATTTTTAAAGGGATTATTTATTGGAGGCCATGTAAGTTGCGAATCACATATTTTGAAATAGTAATAACAGTTAAAAGCTGATTAACAATTTATTTCACAAATACATGGGTTCTCTTGTTAAGCATTTCAATAAATATTTAAAGGTCAATGGAGTTGAAATGAAATGTATTTAGGGAAAGAATTTACTAACATCTTAGTCAACTCATTTTATAATTATAATTTTTGAATAATGTCACCTTCTAAGTGAACCAATAGAAAATGGGAAATTACATGACTATGGAAAAAACTTTATTCTAGTAGTATCTTGTAGGAAAGTTTAACTTAATATTTTAAATTATATGAGCTTTGTCAAATAATTATTATGGGCTTAGTGGAAGATGAAAGAGTATTCATTGCATTATTTTTCACTAAGTTAAAACTTTGAAATAGATTTGATAAAATTTTAGAAATCTATTTGAGATTGTATGTTTCACGTTATGATGCGGACATGTTTCCTTATGAAAAAGCTCTGGAAACATGGAGTTATTTAACTAAAATAAGAGGTGTTAGTAATAAAATAATAGATAGAGAGGATTTAAATAACTATGTTGAATATACCACTGACACGATAGATGAAAATGTGATTAGAAATGAGCAAGTTTTTGTAGGATTGTTTCAACTAACCAAGTGTTGTAGACATCCAATTCTGATCACATTGGTTTTCAATCAAACTTCAAACTAATTTATACCAAACTTTGAAAATTAAGACAATAAATCACTAAACATCCCAATTTCATTCATGCATATTTCATCAATTCTCAAAAACATGTCGAGGCATTCTTATTTGGGGTGTTATACCATATTGAATAATAACCTTTCATAGATTCACGCCTAACCATCTTGCAACATAATAACTAGCAGTTTGGCCTATGGACCCATTAATTAGGGCACTTGATAAAATACTAAAAAATATAAAATGATAATCAAATTAAATCATCTAACTACACAAGATCAAATGCTTAGTTGAGTTATCCATTTGAAATTAATGAATATCTAAAAATAGGAAATCCAAAAACCAAAATATCAAGCCTTTTAATCATTGCCTTTATGAGTTGTCAAGCTCTTCCAAAATATCTAATTTGAGGTCCATGCCTGGTAATTAAAAATCATAATTAAATGACAAATTTTAACTCAACTAGAGTTATCCTCAACTCATCTAGGATTAGTTTGAAACCATTCCATTTTAAAACTCAATCTTAACTCACCTTGGGTGATAGTTAATTCTTGAGTCTATAAATACAAGGCCATGCCTAATTATTTATAAGATATTTTGATGCAAATTTATTATACAAAAAAATATTCAATAAGGTCTCTGGATGTAGTGTTATAATGCCTTGCAAGTAGTGTTACGATGTTCAAATCTTAATCCAATCAATCAAGTCAAGGTGCCAAGTAAAGGTAAAGCCAACAAAGCTCCATTGATGAAGATATCTTGATGCCCAAGCTGAGAAATCCACTTCAACAAGCCATTTGAATCTCCAAATAAGGTAAAAGAGTGTTTTATTTTATGTTTTAGCTATTTTTTCATATTCTTTCTTGTTACCTATTCTCTCCCTAGTGTCTAGACTAGAGGTGTTAGGATTTTTAGTGTGTTATTTTGATTTGGTTTATTAGAATAACACAAGACTAACCTCCCCTTTATGTACTCCTTATTCAAAAGTATTATTTTTATATTTATAAATATTATCATATTCTAAATTCTAATTTCATATCATTTTTGATATTGTAAAATGTTTCAAATACTAAATTCATTACAATTATTGATAGCATTATCATTTAAAATATTTGTTCAATTCATCATGCAGCTTTCCATTTTATTTAATTAGCTCTTAATAATTTAAAGTGGATCATAATATTTTTCTAAGATTATATTTTTCAATACATTATTTTATTCAAGAGTGGAATTCCCTTAATAGGAGGCCTCCAAAATGATTCAATAATTTTAACACTTTGATAAATCTAAAGACACTCCCTAGAAGTAGGACATTGAGGTATAGGAGATTATTTACCCAAATCTCCCCATAAAATCCCCCCTAAGAAGACACCAAAGAAGGAACCTCCATAGAATAAACCCAAAATGATAATTCCAAAGGATGATGCTAAAGGTTCAAGAAACAAAACTTGAGCCAAAATCACTAAGAACAGATCAACTGAGCAGGTGAAGGAGACTGAGGATGTTGAGGTACTCATGGAGGGATCCTCCCTCTTAGATTAATTTATTTAAAACCAAGTCCTTTACCTAATCAAATAAAAAATACATATTTTTATAACTCTTTAAATAAATTAAATTTTATATTGTAACACCATATTTATAGTTTTAACCTTGTTTTTAACTTTTAGTTTAAAAATATGAATTATAAAGTCAAATACAAGGGTGATAGAACATAAGCCTATTGAAAAACATGACCAAATTCAAAAAAAAAATCTAAAAAAATGATAATAATTAAGCAATATTAAATCACATCAAATTCAAATCCATGCTTAGTCCAAATCCAAAGAAAAAAGTAATTGTAGTCCACATCACCATGTTGTTTGAACTACATCAACTAAATAAATGCATATTTGTAAAGTCAAACTTAACATTGTCATTTTAAATTATTTTATTTAAAACATAACATTATCCTTTCAAATTTAATAATTAATTTAAAACATCATAAAAGTCAAATTCATGCTCACTCCAAATCCATAGAAAAAAATAATTGCAGTCCACATCACCATGTTCATTAAACTACATCAATATAGAATATGCATGTAAGATGATAAATGAGACATAACTCATTAATCATTAAAAAAAGACTAATTGAAACTTAACAAATTGATCATTGTAAATCCAAACTTAAAATCATCAAATTTTTTTTCTAAAAATGTAACAGTGTTTTCAAATATAAGAGAGTTTACAACATAAAAAATTATCATTTTTTTGGTTCTACAAAAATAGCCCTCACTGCTTAGACACTTTATCAATGACAATATCCACATTTATACCACAATTCTTACTAATCCCTACTTCTACTTCCTCTATGCCTCTATTTAATATCCCTACCATTTCAAGATCCTTATCTACATAATTAGTGCAAGCAATATTTTCCTTTTCTTCTTTCATATCATCTCCTACAAACATTAGACTTAGATTAGCATCTATCTTATAATTCAATAAATCATTACGATCCCATCCTTGATCCTTATTGATTTTTCAAAGTGTGTTGTTCTAATTATTCAACATAATAAGCTTTTCCTTGAATTGAATGGTAGAATATAAACTTTTTTGTGCATATGTCATATGCACATTGAGGACCTCAACTTGCTTTTTTAGATTCTCATATTTTGCCTACAATTACAAATTAAATATAATTTTATTTGGACAAAAATAACTATGACATGAAATTTTATAAAAATGATGATACATTACCAAATATTTCTCCTTCTCAACATTTTAAATAATAATAAGGTTGATGCCTTTTACACATTTATTAAAATATGCCTGGGCTTTTGCATTCAAACTATCCACCCTATTTAGCATAATACTCAACAAATTATCATTGTAAATATTAAAAATAACAATATACCAAAATTTAACTTGACCAAACAAATAAACAATATCTGTGGGTTCATGTTGAACTAATGAAAACAAATTTTCTCTTTGGGAGTGATTGTGATAATGGGCATTTATTTATTTAATCAATGCCTTTGCCCAAAACTCCCAAACTAATACATTTTTAAATCATTTTTAAATCCTTCCTTAAGACTTGAAATATTACTTTATGATGATATATTATTTAATATGAAAGATGCAATGGCATCATCAGACAAGTCAACATTAACTAGTGGGGTGTGGGTCAAGAGGTACAAGGTTCCTACTAAGTAGTTAAATGAACATCTACACCTTGAATAAAATCATGTGTATTGAAAGAAACACCACCAAATTCTCCACTTTAAATCCCAATATATTCCTCATCAAGAAATAGTTTAATCTCTATGCACTTGAGATATATATGATAGAGAAAGTAGGGAATTCAAAACCTGATAATTGAATTGTTCCTCTAATAGGTGTTATCCCTTGTGGTAATGGAATATTCTTACCCCTTATGCAAACTGCATTCATTGGTGGTGGTAGTGGTATAATTTTTATCAAAGATTGAGGGTTCCCTATAAAAATAAATTATATTACAAAAATGGTAAATTCAAAAAACTAAACTAAATTCTAATTTGAAATTAAAGGTTTAGTATTTATATTTGGAGACAATATTTATTCTAACCTACATGCCTTATTCTGAGTGACAAGGGCAGTTTGAGCTACTAATATAAGCAAAAATCTAGTCTAAGAAATCTATAATCAATGAATGTTCAACTAAAAAACCAAAACATGGAATGTAAAATACCATACATAGAGGGTCGAGAAGCCAAATGAAATATTATAGTTGTTCCATGCTAACCTCAGTTGATTCTGAGTCAACTAAAAAAACAAATAAATAAATAAAGTAATGCATTTTAAAGTAAAAATGTCATTTTAAAGTTGTAAATGCTAAGCATGCATGTGAAAAAGATGTAAAATAATCTCTTAGATATTTAAAAATATCAAATGAATGCAAGGATGATTCTATAGACTTAGAATCTCTAGATTATTCAACTCCACACTATCCTTTTGAGGTAGATTTTTTTCATGTCATTAAGGCATGAAATATTATTAATAACAAATAAATATATATTTTTCCTTAATATTGAAATAATTCATCATAAAATAAACAAATATTAATCCTTAATTTAGATGATTTGTTTGAATGGTTAACTAACCTCCTTTTCATCAATATAATAAGAATTTGTGCTCATATTTGGATGCATCACAGTTGGAATTGTATCTTTTTTTAATGTCATATAAGGCCTCATATTACAAGATGAGAATAAAATTTGAACAAGAAAATGTGGAATTGGGATTCGTATAAGCATACTTTAATTCTAACCTAATCTTAAAAGAAATAAAAGTGCATCAGTCATATCTAAAACTAAAAAGAGTAAGAAGAATATAAACAATAATATAATAGGTAATATATGCTAGCCTTCCTTGTAATACTATTATTGAGAGGAAAAATTGACCCATTACTTTAAGAAAATGATTAGAAATGTAATCCATATGGAGGCCCCTCTTATGACTATCTAAAATGAAAGTGAAAAAATACGAATGAAAAGTTGAATTTTCAATATGAAAAATAAATTTACATATCAAAAGTTGGATTTTAAATATGAAAAACAAATTTACATACTACTTTGACTGATCTGCAAGATGAAAGATGGATCTAAATATTTCTTGTCATCATCTGTCAACATTGATTTTGGAGTCACAATGTTAGAATTATAGAATAAAATCCCTACAAGATTATGAATTTATGATGATTAGGTACCAAAGGAGATCATTCTAGAGTATATGTTCATAGTGAACCTCATCTTGCTAGTGTCATAGGAAAAAATTAGCATTTTTAGTAGCCCATGGTCTATTTTGTACTAGGGCATGTAGAGTAGGTCAGTAAAGCCACATTTTGAAATCCAATCATTATAGCCATTGAGATATTTTATGAGATAAAAAATGTTTGGGCATAAAAAGATCTTCAAAATGTATTTTATTTCCATGGATGGCTAAATAATTACATGACTAGAGGAATTTTTGTGGGCGGGGTGAAGGATAGATGAGAAAACTATTTTATAAAATGTTAAAAATGAGGGTAAAGGGTGGGTATTTATAGGCTGATGGTGGTAATTGGGAAATTTTTTAGCATATCAATTTCAAGGGTCACCTAGCAACACTAAACAACCAACATACAACTAATTAAAATCCATGTTGAATGGTTATACTAAATGATATTTCTAGGAGAAACATTAGAACTCACTATATGATGGCATAATTTGGCACCACCATTCAACACCACCATTTGATAATCACCATTTAACACCTCCATTCAATATCCACCATTTATTATTCACCATTTGGCACTGACTATTTTACATCCACCATTTGACAGAGCCATTTGACAATACCATTTAGTATAGCCTTTTAGTGGCTCCATTCGGTGTTTATATTTTAGTGTAGATAAACATTAGTATAAAAAAATAAGAGAAATTAAATATTCTAAAATATATTTTCTTGTACTCTTGAATCTTGATGAATTTTTCATCACCCATATAGGATTCACCATGAATATGAATCAATTTTCCATAGATTCACCAAAGAGTTCTAAGAGGTTTTCTTATATGGCTTCTTAAAATTAACCTTAAGGTAATGTTTACTTTTGAAAATATAAAGAATTAAGTGAATTTTGAGACCTAAAATGCATGTCCAAGATTTTTGAAAGTTATTACTCCATCAAATATGTTGGCCAAGGTTAGTTTTAATGTGAAAAAGTGGTGGGACCCTCCAAATATCAAGAAAATGAGATATAATGTAGCAAGACACTTGTTAAGGGCTTGAAAAGAAAATTTTCAACATGGAGGTGGTTAGTTAAGGTTATAAATTGATGGTTTCAAGCCTCTTTGAGGTTATAGGGTCAAATTAGCTTGTAGCATCATTTTTAGGTCAAAATATTACAAAAAACATTTTAGTAACTCCATCATCCCCTTTATAAACTTGTGATGGCCATTTTCGAGTCTCATTCCATGAAGAGGAAGACGATTTGGAACTAGTGATCTTGGGGGTGTATAGGGCCCCCTATGAAATTAATATTATAGGAATTAGTTGTAGTTTATAGGGGCTTTATGATTAATTTCTAACAAGTTAAATAGCCCATAACTTTATTAAAACCTTATATGTAAGGTTTTTCTTATTGTAATGAGTTTTTAGGATGAATGGATGAAAAAAATTAGTTTTTTAGATCCTAATGGGTTTGAATATCCATCTCATATCATCTTGAAATATTAGTAGCGTGTGTGAGTATCCAAAAAGACAAAAATGTAGTGTTCTTATGATTCTTGAAGGTGGTAGGCAGGGTTCTTGTTAGTTTGAATGTGTCCTCACTTAAATTGATCTCCAATAAAATTATATAAACCTCTCACTCCTCCTATAAAGATAATTAGACCATATCTAAGAATCATATGAGCCAAAATTATAAGGGGAGAGAGAATATCATGCATTTAAAAGGGTTCTTGTAGGTTATAGTCCAATGCAGACCTTATTGAAGCCATAGAAATATAAAACAAGTTTTTTCAATGATTTAGGAAGATATAATATGTTATTATATTATATTAACACTTATATTTATATCCTTTCTTATATTTCATTCATCATCCAAGGGGTTCTTCTTAAACCAACTCATTATGGCATGCTTTTAATGAGGGGATATAGTCATGTAAGCGGACATTTCAAGCATGGAGAAGAAATTAAGAAATGAAAAATGGATTTGGTGTGGCCTCTCAATTATAAGTGACTTATAAAAAATCATGTAAATAAAATAAAACATCCATTAACCATTTGATTTCATCAAAAGAACATTGAAGAGGAAATTTAAAGATGTTCTAAGTCTAACATAGTGTAAGATAAAATGAACAAGGCAACATTTGTAAGTAAATATGAGTTTTAAGAGTCTCCTATGTTTTGATATATCTCATCATAAGGGTTGATAAATTTTAAGTTCCATTAGAATCATATGTTACACTATAATATGCATATACAATGTCAAATGTGCAATTATAACCATCAAAGTAAAGAAAGAAATTCTTATGAACAAGCAATTTTGAAGTCTTGATTGACAATATAGGTGAATCATGAATTGAAAAAATTCAAGGTATAAGTGATAATATATTTTATATATCCAATAATATATCCAACTCTCATAAGATCACTCTTGAAGTGTCCTTGCAAGATACAGACCTTGGAACTATAGTCTAGAGTTTACAAATAGAGCTAGGTGTTTGCCGACCACTTGATATATTTAAAAGTGTGTGTGATATTTGAAATTTATGGTAAATTTAATTAATAAAATCACATGGATTAAATTACCATGAATAAATTCCATTAATGGCTTATGGTGAAAGGAATGTATACCTACAGGTCTACAGACTTATAGGTCTATGTTATCAACACAAGAGAGCTAATCTTGAAAGAAAATTGATGTTTGAAGAGAAACTAATAGGTAATAACTAGGATGATATATTTTAAAATCTTATGGATATATGGAAATATATATTCACTAAAATAAATACCATTGCTTGAACATTAAAAACATCAGACTCAAGAATGACCTTTCAAGTTTTCTAAAAACTCTTTTTCTAACCCTATTTTAAAAGAATCCAAGAAAGGATGAAATTATTTGAAAATTTTAGTGTTTTTAATGGATTAATAAGGTATTATGGATTCAACCTTGGTAAATATTTAACATTTATATAAGGTGATTGTAAATACTAAAAACACCTACAACCATGCACACAGTCTAAAATACATATTTAATGATGAAAAATTGGCATGTTAGAGGGGTTTTGAAAGTGTCCATGAAAAAATAATGATTTTAGGAGTTGAGGGAAGTTAAGATAGACCTAAAAAAATATTTTATTTATATTTATACCCCCTAAAATGCAAACTATGCATTTATTTTAGCTCTCAGCCTACTCAGGTCTGCACTTATGAAAACAAGGGTTAGGATAGCTTGTAACTCACCAAACTCAAGTTATAACCCATGAAATATCTTGAATTTTTGTAAATATACCTATTATGATGCACCCTAAATTATTTTGGTGTCTTTTATGTGGTAATGTATGTAATTATATAGTTTATAGGAAAGGTGGGTATTGAGAAAGTGGATCTACTTTAAGAATTGGGAGCTAAAATTTTGGATGAAGATTTATGGGGATAATGGGTACCCAAATATACTCTTATAATTTATATAAGTGTTTTTATCTCTCAAAATATAATGAAATTACTTATATTTTCACACAAAATGATTTTATATCGCATATAATAAACAAATATGAGAGATCACATACCAATAATTGACATCAGAGTAGAATACTAGATAATATAAAAAAGCCATTTTAAGGGGGAAACATACATAATAATGCACTAAGAGTATAATAATTAACATGATGATCAAATACTAACCACTACCTCCTATATATAGTCTACTTAGCCATGGTTATTCCATAGTCTGACCTAACTAAGAACATAAAGAAATGTAACAAGAATATAAAAGAGGTATGTAAGCCACAAGTTGGCCACATAGCCAAGACATGCCTAAGGTTAAGGGTATAACATGCCCCTCCCTTTCAAAAAAAACTTTTCTTTAACATTGAGTCAACTCTAGATGTTACTATACAAAGGATTAATCCTCCCAAGTAGCATCTTCAGAAGACAAATTCTTCTAGTTGATTAGGCACTCCTTAATCACTCAAGACTACAACTACTTAGTGCAGATTTAAAGGATCACCTCAGGATAAAGAATAACTCTTCCTTCCTCATCCAATTATGGTAACTTATTTTGGGTGTAAAATTTGTGTCCAATGACTTTATTCAGGCATGAGACATGAAATACTATATGTATACGAGTGGAAGAAGGAAACTCTAACTTGTAGGCCACATTACCAATTTTATGCAAGATCTAATAAGGCCCATAATACTTAGGGGGAAACTTATTATCATTTTTATATTACTTCAAGGACATCTGATTATATGGATGTAATTTAACAAAGACCCATCTCTAATGTCAAAGTGCCTCTCACTCTTGTGTTGATCTGCTTATTGTTTCATGTGATTCTGGGCCATGGCTAAATTTTCATGCAAACTAGCAAGGACCTCCTATTGATGGTGAATATGTTCTTCAACTAAAAAAACCTTATGACAGACCTTAAAGGTTGAAGTGATGGATGGAGGTTGGTATTCATATAGTATTAAAAAGGGAGACATTTTGGAAGAACTATGAACACAATTATTATACCACCATTCAGCAAGTGGCAACCAATGAACCCATTTATCCTATTTATCAAAAATAAAACAATGGTGATATCCTTCTAGACATTTTTAAATTACCTTAGTTTGTCTGTATGATTTATAATGATAGGATGAACTATGATCCAAATGGGTGCCCACATATGCAAATAACTCAACCAAAAATTACTAGTGAAGATGGGATCTTTATCACTGACAATGATCTTAGGGGTACCATGTAATTTCTGAATTGCATTGAAAAAATGTAAAGCTACTATACTAAAAATAAATGGTTGTGATAAATAATATAAATGATCATACTTACTCAGATGATCTACCAAAACCATGATAACATTTTCATGACCAGATCTTGATAACCCTATAATGAAATACACAATACCTCTTCCCAATATTGTCTAGGGATGGATAAAGGATACAAAATACCTAGGGTTTTAATGGTTTATCCATTATTTTTTTGATATATCATAAATTATACCACATATTGATGGACATCCCCCTTGAGTCCCTAAAAAAATCTTGCTTGATTCTATGATAGGTTTTCAAAAATCATGAATGACCCCCAATTGGAGTTGTATGAAGTTCTTGAATGATTTTTTGTTTAAGAAGAGAATTCTTACATATGTATAATTTGTATTTAAACCATAATAAATCACCCTTACATGTGTATTTTTCAAATCCACTCAAACCTTGATGACAATTTTGAATAAAATCATGGGTAACACTATCATTGTCCCATTATGATCATGTTTCCTTTAGCCAATCTGCCTGTAGAATGGTTATAGCATATAGCAATACCTCAACTGATTCATCTTTTCTTGTAAAATATTTCAAAATCATATCCTAAAATATTAGTTACCCATTTTTTTATTTTTTATATGATAACCTTTGTTTCAAAAAATATTTGAGACTATCATGATCAGTCTTTACCTAAAAGTGATGACAAATCAAATAAGGCCTCCATTATTTGACTACATGTAAAACAACCATCATTTACTTCTCATAAATGGGCTTGTGGTGAATTTTACCCTTCAATTGAATAATTTCAAATGCAAGTGGTCTACCTTATGTACAACACCCATACCATACCCAGATGTATCACATTTAGCCATAAAAGTCTTGGAAAAACTAGGAGTATCCAATACTAGAGTGGTGCACATCACCAATTTCAATTATTAAAAAGCCTTGGTAGCTATATTATTCCAATAAAAGGAGTCTTTCTTCAAAAAACATGTGAGTGAGGATGTAATGCTACCATAATTTTTGACAAAATTGTGATAGTAACCAATTATCCCTAGAAATCCCCTTAGTTACTTGAGGATCTTAGGAATTAGCCAGTCCACCATTGCTTGGATTTTTTAAGATCCACTTTTACTCTTGTCATTGAAACTAGATGACCCAAATACTCAACCTCACAATCTCAATAATTACATTTGGAAGGTTTGGCATACAACTAATGTTGTTCCAAAATTGAGAGTACTTGTTTCACATGGTGCAAATGGTCTTCCTAATTTTTAATGTAAATGAGATATCATAAAAAAATAACAAAATAAATTTACTCAAAGATGGCCTAAAAATAGTATTCATAAAACATTAAAAGGTAAATAGTGCATTTGTTAGCCCAAAAGGCATAACCAAAAACTCATAATGGCCCTCATGAATCCTAAAAGAAGTTTTGGGTATGTCTTCATCATAGATCTATATTTCATGATACCCAAAATGTAGATCTAAGTTTTTAAATTAAATATCACCATTTAATTCATCTATAATATCATCAATGATAGGAATAGGAAACAAATCTTTGATAGTATACTTATTGAGTTCCCTGTAGTTAGGGCACACCCTCCAAATGTCATCTTGATTTTGGACCATGATAATTGTTGAATAATATTCACTTTATCTTGATATATTGATCATGCATGTAGCTAGGTGGATGTCCTTTTGGCATGTAACCAAAAATAAATGAATAGGCATAAATCACTTATAATAGATCAAAAGGTGTAAATGGTTGAGTTGGATGAACTTCATGGAAAATAACTGAGTTATAAATCCTTTAGCACCATTGCAGAGAATCTTTATCATTTGATGGGAGCTAAAAAGTTATGGATATTTATCCCTTAATCCCCTTAGTTTAAATATCCTTCCCTCAAAATTAAAACTCATGAATAATTCCTAGAAATTCATCTCAATAGTGCCCAAAGTGGTGAGACACTATACTCCCAAAACAATGTCAATTCCCCCCATGGGAATAATAAACATAAGAGAATCCAACAAGTAATCTCCCATGTCTAGCTTAATACTATGAAATTTTCCTGAGCAACTGATAGTATTAGCATCTATGATCATGACCTAAAATTCTAAAGTGAGATAAATGAAATAGTTGAAACAAGTAACCAACTTATTATTGATAAGCTATGTACGCTCCAAGAATCAATCAGAATAGTGACTTTCTATTTCTTTAGGAAACCCACCACCTCAAGAGTTTGGGGAGTACTAATACCTAAAAGTGCATGATATGAAATATTAAGATGAGATTCTTTAGATTCCTCCTCAAGACCTTATTCATCCTTGCCAAGTGCCTCCTCCTCATCATCATCATCATCATCATTGGCACCTTCTATGTAAAACAACTTCTTTTCAGCACAATGATGGTCTTTGCTTAATTTATTGTCACACCCATAACATAACTCTTTGGCTCATTTCTCCTCAATTTGTTGAGGTGTCAATCTAGTGGGTTGAGGATATGATGGTGCTAAAAATGTGCAATCAAAACTAGTAGTGAAGGTTTTCTATTTGACCATCTCTTTTTCCTTTACCTTGCATGCCTATGGGATAACATATTATATAGATTCTAGGTTAAACATCTAAACCTAAAATTAGATGCTATATTTTAGACCACCCAAAAATATATCAATCAAATTTTCCTTAGTGATGTCTTCCACTCATAAGGATATATTTAGAAACTGATGAATATAATCCTTCACAATTTCTGTTTGCTATAGTTTGGCTAATTGGTTGAAATAGTTTTCAAAGACATTATTATAATAATGATTCAAAAATTCATTAGTGAAAATATACCATGTAATAATAGTACCATCATTTTTATTTTGAGTACACAACTAGTGATACCAAGTGAACTACTCAGGTTCCAGATATAGAGATGCTAGTATTACCTTATAAGAACTAAGAGTTTGATGTAGATCAAATAAATTCTTAAATTGGGTAATCTAAGTGAGAGGATCCTTACCATCAAACTTATGCATGTCCACTTTGGGTAACATCATTTTCACACTAGAATTGGAGTTTTTAGTGTTGAGATGAGGACTTAAATGATGAATTGGAGGGCTATTTGACTATAGCTGAGATGAAATAACAATCATTGGATGTAGTGATTTGATTCAATTGATTGTGAACCCCATTAATCTCTCTGTGCATCACTAAAACATTAGTTTTAACTACAACACAGTCATCATGCCACACCAAGACCTTTATATCAGTCTAAAGTTAAGAAATTAATAGATCTAAAGTTTTGGATTCCATGTCACTGGCAGAAGGAGTCTTAGGAGTTTCATTCCCCCATTTTCATCCCCATGTAGAAGGATGAGCCATATACAAACCCTAGGAGGGTTTTTTCCCTAAATTTTTTTTACCAAGAGATGGTACCATTGTGATCACCTCACCAAGATGAATCCAATGACTACCTTTGTATAGTAGGGTAAAAACTTTTAGCATAAAAAAGTGTATTGGTAGAATATACTATTGCAATCATATAATCAAGATGAATCCAATGATTGTATTTATGTAAAGTAAAAAAAATTATAGAATTTTTTAAATTATTTTTAAAAAAGATTTTTTTTGAACAATACTGCACTGATAGAAAAAATTAATTCTTCTCAGATTACAAGTTATGTTTTTTCACTCCTTCCCCTCATAAAAGTCATGCCTTACCAGATCTAAAAAGACAAGACCATAGAAAACTTACCCAAATCAAAGATCTAATACCAATTATAATAAAATTACTTATATTTTCATACAAAATGATTTTATATCACACAAAATAAACAAATATGAGAGATCTCATAATAATACTTAACAATAGAGTAGAATAATGGATAATATAGCAAATCCACTTTGAGGGGGAAACCTCCACAACAATGAACTAGGAGAAGAATAATTAACATGATGATCAAAGACTAACCACTACCTCTTATATATATTCTACTTAGCCATGGTTATTCCATAGGCTAACCTAACTATGAACATAGAGAAATGTAATAATAATATAAAAGAGGTATGTAAGCTAGAATACATCCACACATATCCCAAGACATGCCAAATGTTAAGGTCATAGCATAAACTAATGATATTTACACCAAAATGTGGCTACAAGGATTAGACCTTCAAGAGAGAAAATGGGATAACCTTGAAGAAAACTATAGAATAGAGATGGAGAGATGATTGATTATGGATGTTCAATAGGTTTTAAAGGAAGTTATACCCCAAGAAGATGATTGGTCATTTCATTATCACTTCAAGAGGTAATTTTAAGTGCTCAAGGGTGAGTCACTAAGCTAATCATAACTCCTATGACACCTTTCTCAAGTTTTCATAAAATGGAACACACACATGTTAAAGAGAGACTTCATAATTATAGCATGGTAATTGATTCTTGATTATAACTTGTTCCATTATTGTTTCATATCCATCATTAGATCTTGACACTTCTCTCTACTCTCTCTGCTCTCTGCTCTCTCTGCTCTCTCTCTCTCTCTCTCTCTCTCTCTATATATATATATATATATATATATATATATATATATATATATATATATATATATATATATATATATATATATATATATATATCTTCTTCTTCTTCTTCTTCTTCTTCTTTCTCTTATATGTATGCTTGATTTTGGCATTATTTAGGATCCTTTTACCAGATATAACATATCCTTATCCTAATTAACACTTGTACTTTGTCATTTATATGAGTAAATTTAAGTTTTATCCTTATCTTATGATTAAAACTAGTGTATGGTTCATGTTAGTTGATGAAATCTAGTGATGGTGTATGTAACCTCCTCTCATTCATCCTATCTCTTTCCTATTTATAGGTGTTACTCATCCTCTCAGGTTACACAAAGTGATTTCAATAGTCTTGTATGGATCAAAATTAGAATAATTAATTAATGTCCTTTAGACATCTTGATCAACCCCTTAATTTATGCATCATGCTATAGATTATATGTGAAACATTCATGTTTAAAGACTCCATTTGTGTTATAAAATCAAATTCAATCTTAGTTCATGTTCATAGTGCATGATAGGTAGGTGGAGGAGACAAATTTGGTGCATCACCTCCCTAATTGAATTTGAATTTAGTTTTCTCTTCCTTTTCCCTTACAAGTTACCATATTTAGTTATAGTTTTTAAGTGATGCATCAATGGAGATAGCCATATCTAAAGGCTTAATACATTATTTAGGTCACCCAAAACTGAGAATTATTTTCATGTTATCACTTAAGTGAAGAGGCTTGAATAACCTCATCAAGGGTGTAACTTTGGATGATAACAATTCACACACAAGCCAACATGTAGGGGAGAAATACATAAATTTAAGGCCCTCTTTGGAGTATTGGATATGTAGGAAGTACTCATTAATAGAGGAGTTTTTGGGGTTAGCTTGACATCATGTTACCACTAACCCATTTTCCCCCAAGGCCATTATGAAGATAAATAAATAAGGTTTTGAAATTTTATGAGGAGTGACAGTCCATGAACTAAATTTAAATGTACCAAATATAATGCAAAAATAAATTAAGAAACATCCAGGTTATGGAATCTTTTTAAAGTAGGTAATTCATACATGACACTTGTGTCACTTTAATATAGTATCATCGATGAAACCTAATGATGTTAGTATCTATGGATCTAGAAGTATCCAATCCAAAAATAGGAAACTATTATAGAATCATCTTCCAGTCTAATTTATACCTATTCTAGATCCAAAATTATGTTATGATAAAAAACCAACTCAATACATTACTTCTTTGTCACTTCTATAGCTAGCATAGTTGTACTTTCTATATTTAATCTATTATTGGTTTTATAAATTTGACATATGTTATATTTGAGTTTACCACCAAGTTAGCATGCTATAGAGATAACTTATGACCCTCATTCCCTAGGCTATCTTTATCCCCTTTAACCCTAGAGAATCTTGATCAAAATAACATTTTAGGGTTAAAAATTTCCAAGGAACTTGAAGGAATATGCTCTAATGTGGTTTTATTATTTACTATTCCAAGCCATAAAATAATTAAAACCTCATGTGAATCAGTTTTTAGAACACTTATATTTCAATATTTATAAAAATATATATTATGGCCAATTTTTAAAAATAAAAAAGGAAAAAATGAACCTATCATTGAATATGTCTTGAGATATAAGACAATATTAGCCAAAATGACAAACTAAATGGTAGATAACTAGATTCAGGATATCTTCATTAAAAGTTTACTTTACCCATTACATGAGTCCATCACTTTCAAAAATTTAAAATCCTTTAATTAATTATGCCATATTGTGTGAGATGATGAAATGAAAATTATCTCATTAAAAAATATTAATCATGTATCTAACAAATTGATTACATCCACTACTAATATTCCTATCAAACCAAGCTATAAGGTCAACCCTACAAAACCCAAAAATGACACAAGTAAAAATATTAATGTGGTGTCATAATAACTAATATGATTATCCTATCTAATGCACCAAGTAGACAATTTACATGATTACATGATCTTCCAACTTTTCTACTAAAAAATCTTATAGATTCTCATCTCATATCTCTCTTTCCTCCCATATAAGTTGATATGAGTAGACCTCTACCTTATGGATATGATGTCGATGATTATTGTGACTATCACCAGGACCCTAGGCATGATTCTAACTAATGTTATACCTTAAAGCATAAAATATAATATATTATTGATATATAATAACTTATATTTGATTACCCTTACAAAGATTTAGGGTCGTAACCTAGTGACCATAAGAACTAGAATATGTATAACAATCCATTACAAAAAATATATAATTATAATCTAGAAGTGTAAATGGAATATAATAAATATCATCCTCCACAAAATTATGGGAACCCATTATATGGTATTATTGATACACATACATGACATATACCTCTTATGGAACAATGACCCTATATTATCTTCGATAATAATGAGATTGTGGATGATGACTCATATGCTTATTAATTATTTATTCAATCATACCTTGATCACCAATGTATTCATAGTGGTATGATTGATAATGGTACTAGTAAAAAAATCATCATGAAATTACTTACATATTTTGGATATATACATTATGATTTACACCTTTTGATCAAAATGGCTAGAGTATTCAATGGAACCTGACAAGTACTTTGTGAGATTGACTTACCTTTACAGGTTGGACCAACACATGTGGTCACTACCTTATGATCTATACCATACATAAAATTATTTTATATGATATTTTGATTAATTTAAATACATAAACTCTATGTATTACCTTCCATAGTGCATGGGTGTATTAAATAGATTCATACCAACATATTAGTCATAGTTCCTAAAATTCTATATGAACATCTAGTTGAATAAAAAAATATTTGAAGATAAATTATTATCAAACCTATTAAAGTTAATCCTCCTTGAAATTATAAGTAAAAATAAATCACATTTCATAGGTGGACAATAATTGAGAGACCATTCCATTAAGGATACACAATGATTTCCATGGAATCCTCATATACTATTACACAACATACTCTACTATCCAAAACAACTAAACATGTTCTTATTATTATTACTTTAGATAAAATATAGTGAAAAAAACAATGGGATCCATTAACCCCTAATCCTATGACATATTTGAGATTAATAGAGTCCTATGACACATATATAGAGCATTATAAATCTTATAACACCAAATATTACACATATACATGTTCCTCGATAGTATCACCAGTTTGATATACCCTAAATGGTGTTCATAATACTTATAAATGAGCATCCATTATATATTATAATTATATGGAATTTAAATTTTCAAATATACCATAAAAATTCAAAATAAAATCAAATATTCCCAAAATACCAAAAACATTCAAATAATTCAAAAATACCAACATGTTCCTAGTTGTACTATTTACTATGCATATCTTATTTTCTTATTGTTAGGTGATAATATATCATTATTTTAATATATACACATGTTTATAACTTTATTTAGGATTTTGATACATGTATACCCAAGAACATGATATATGCACATACATATGTTTGGATTTACCTCTACTCACATCTTAAGTACAATGAGTGCATATAGTTATTTATCACAATACACCCATGTTATATTACTATCTAATCACATTCCATTATCATGTTTGATCTTATATACTTATAAATTATTATAAACATTCGTATACCTTTTAAAATTTACTTTATATGCTATGTACTTAACATTAATTACAAACACATATGTTTAGGAACTAGTATGCTATGTTCATGTTGGTTTCCTATTTTTCTTTGCTTTTTATTGTCTTGCATTTTATTTCCTATTGGATCATTTGAATATGATCCATTGATTATGACACCATTTCCATGCTTATATATGTAGACATTTGAATAATTCATGTCTCTTTGATTGTGTGACATTTGAACATGAAACTTATATGAAGTCTCCTTCCATCATTTCCTATTGTTTTGATTTTGAATACTCTTGTGTGTGTGTTTAAATAGTTTTTAAGCTTGTACTATTAATCTCTAGACATTTTCATGATCTAAATTGTACACCTTAGAATTTTATGTGATCACATACTCTGAAACAAAATGTTAAATCTACCTAGACATGTTACACATATATGATACATGTGTGTAGATTGAATGAAAATTATCTATATTTCATATTAAGATCAAGATGGGAAGGGAAAATAAGACTAGGATAGAATGAATAAATAGATGGTTTAGGATAAGGTAATATGACATGAATGGAATGAATTGTAATACAAATAAGGATGCCCCTAATTATCAAGGTACTTATACTTAACATATTATTTACACATGATGCTAAAAAACTTGGTTTTCATAATGTTAATTACCCAAGGTTCCAAAATCATAGTTTTCACTATTGAATGAATTATTTATCTTTCTCTCTTGATTTGATTTTTTTAAATTTTTTGGGCATATCAACTCAATAGAGGATGATGGGATGCATAATGCTGAATGTTTGATATCAAACCCATACCAACTTTAAATAGTTTCTTTAGTAGAGTTCTATTACTAATGTAGACTGTACTAATAATATTGTGATCTTCATTGGCCATTGATTTTTCTTCCTCCAAACATATAAATAAGGTATCTTCATAGTATCTTTGAAAATGAGTGTTTCTATGGAATGTACAAATGGATATACATTGGATAAATGATCTGATTGGATAATGGAATATATATCTTGACTAAATAATGGGATCACAATGGAATATATAATGGTTGTGGTATGAATGAAAATTGGTATATTTAGTCACACACAATGTTTTTGATTTCATAATCAACTTGATTTTGGTTATGGCATGGTTTATATTGACTTCAATAATGTATTCATCGAGAAATAAATAATTAATTGGCTCAACTATTGATGACTTGAAGAAGTTTTCACCAAAATAGTATTCTTGATTTTTTTGATTTAGATTTTCCAATAGTTCCTTAATAAAGGTTTCACTAAATGATTATGATTTTGTATCATGATTATCATATAGTACCTCAAAAAAGGATTCATTATGAGATTGTTCTTTTATTTGAATGTTGTCTTGGATTCCCAAATATTTTTCCCCTAAAGTTTATCCATAAAATAAGTTCAATAATGTGTCATTCTATTGGTCCCAATCAACATTTATGGGAGGTGGAATATCAATATAATAGATAGGATAGTTAATGATAATGGCACGTGTAATGTCAATGGAATGTGAAAAGGAAGATCAGTCCTCATAGAGGATACTAGGAGAACTTGTGTCAATGTCAAAGGAAACATCCTCAATATTGGAAAAGGATCACAAATGTTTTCAATCTTATTTTTAAAAAGTGTGTATCTAATGTCATAACATCTACTAAGGTATGTTGATTTTGAAGTTGATGCAAAAAATTTGGACTTAATTAGATCTGATAGAAGTGTATAACCAATGTTATAATATCCACTAATATATTTTAATTCTAATGTTGGTTATGACTAAAGAGGATATAAAAGTGATGTTGAGACTAATGTTAATTCTGATTCTAATACTAAATTTGATAGTGATTCTCTATTGGAACCCAATTCTAATATTGGTTATAAAATAGAACTTGATTCTAATTTATATGTTGATCCTAATTTTGAATTTGATAAGAAATTTTATCTTGCCTTGGGTTTGACCATAAAGAGGGTCTGATGGATTGAGTTGTCTAGAATTACCTTTTTCGCTTTCACTTACAAATGAAGGCTTAAGGATGTAGGAATTTTTGGAAATGAGTAAATTTAGAGGTTGGGTGAAAAATAGATTATGGATCAATAATGGGTTCTTTAAATATGGGCTTATCAATGAATGGTTCATAAAAGATAGGTGAATAGTCATAGAGAGGTTCTTCAAATCAAGATTGATCAAGGATAGGAGGATGGTCAAAGGGTGACTCATTAAATATTGGAAACTCAATGAGAGATTAGAAATGGGTGATTTATCTTGATCTTGACTTGTAAGTGAATGAGTATGAATTTGATTTGAAAAATGATCTTGGCCTATCCCTAGTGAGTGATACTTATACTTGGTTGTACTTATCTCTTTGGAAAGGGTATATAAGGCTAGATTAATCTAGGCTACAAGTTGAGATAAACTTTTTCTAATCTAAAATAATAAGTCTATTGTATATTGGCTTATAGATGGGATAAGAATTGATGTTTGATAGGGTTCTTGTGACTCAATCATGATATATTAATGGTTAATAAAACTTTAGACATATGTCTTTAATCTAACACAATCCAATGGTACTCACAATATTTTTGTTTTTGGTAACACTTAGATTTGGCCTCATTTTCACCAAAAGGCCTAGCATGTGGATACAGAAGCATGTTTACTATGACTAATTAGTAATATATGGGTTCCAAGGATTCATTAAATTGATTCAAATATTGACATGAATCTTGTAATTTATAATTCAAATGAGTGTGGAATAAATTTATCATATTTTTTCAAAGGAAGATTGCTAAAGAGGCTAAAAAGAAAGGTGCAAGTTTCTAGTCACTAGGTGTTCCATATGTGTCTATAGAATGTAAATTCACTATATTTTCACAAAGTTTTCAAGAATACAAAATAAATTAATACAAAATATGAAAATAAACACCTAAGACCTTGTGATCTCAACAAATACAAAAGACTACAATGCTTAAATATTTAAAAAAACATAATTCAAACCTCATTGTAATTTTTATTTTTTGGTATGCCACTCAGATATAGCTTTATATGGTATTTATCAATGGAAATTTATATTTAAACACCTCTATTAAAGTTATGGACCATTTTTATTTGATCAAAGCATATAAGATTGATGCACAAAGAGACTTGATGACTTGATAGCACTTTATTGTCTGAATTGAGAATGTTTAATTATGTTGCATAAAGATGTATTTATAATAAATATGGATAAATGAGGACCCTTCATCTTTATATCAAGATGAATGGTTACAAAAGATTCCTCAAGAGTGAACATAGATCAAGCACATAGATCAACGATGTGATCCCTTGATCTCAATCAAGATGAATGGTGTAGGATGATCTCTAAATATATCAAACAAGCATTAATATAGACCCTTAATCTTATTTCCAAGATTAAGGGTGGAGGATTATCCTCAAAATATCATTTTGATAGTGAATTTAAACACTTCATCATTTTTCCAAGATGAAGGGAGGATAATCATTCCCAATATATCACATGGATCAACCATATGGGGCCTTCATCTTATTTATGAGATGAAGGGTGGATAATAATCTTGTAAGTCAATAATTTTATCAATTTAATAGCTCATAAAATAATAATCCACAAGATATTGATATCCTCTCTTTTTCATGAAGATTCCCACTTGGAGGGAAAAATAGGAATTAATTAAGTGAAAGGAAATTATAATACTATTTCTAATAGAAAACTAATTTAGAGTAATGATTAATTCATTTAATCAAAGATTAATTTAATTAATATAATGTGAGTAATTCAATTAGAAGAATATTTAATTAAATTAATCAAAGATCAATGCATTTAATATAATGTAGATAATTTAATTAGAAGATCAATTTAGAGAAGTGGACATTATTGGATTAACTAAAATAAAGTAATTGAACAAAGAATGATAATTGCACATAGAAATTGAATAGAGAATGATAATTTAACACATATGATATACTGAATTGGCTCACGTAGATATGCCCAAAGGTGAATTTAAACATGTATATTAAATGAATAGATTATTTTAGACCAAACTATTTGAAATTATGGGAAGTTATTCAATTTTACAATTTGACATAGAAGTGATAAAATTGGAGTGTCTACAACATGATTTGTACATTTATCTAATCCATTTAAGGTAAGGTAAATACTATATTCTAATTCTTATCACCTCAAAATATGTAGGGGCATACCTATGGGGCATGTTATAGAGGCATGTTTTACACACTCCTAGTTGGGTTCACATAAATAGAAGGTGTGTTATAGATACCCATGTATGCATTTATTTCCTTTAAACTAGAAATTTCATTACTAAATTAAAGGGGAGGAAATTTAGATACTAAAATCTAATTTTTATAGTACTCTAGTCTTATACACTTATAAAATATCCATCATGTATGTACATTTTAATTATAGACCTAACCATTATTGAAAGGCTAGTTCTCATTATCTCTTTATTCTTAAATTTCTTATCTCTTAGTTTGACTATTGTTATTATGATGACCAAGCCTTATATGTTGTGAAATAATATCTAAACTTGATTATTTCCTTCACTACTAGTTTTGGATCTTTACTTGTTAGGAAAGGTTCCTAAAGCATCAAAACACGCTAAGGACTAGGATAGTTATGATATAATTCATGTGCAAAGAATAATTTGTCATAAAAAGATAAGAATTTGGATGATATAAACATAAGATGCATTAATTATTCTATTTTATTAAGGAATTAAATAACAACTAGATTGTATAAACTAAAATAATGCATTCAAAATAGCTCAAATAGAAAGTAACCAAGACATTACACATGAGAACACACATAAGGAACATAAAAAGAATTCATATAGGGAACCATAACCAAATAATATTTATTGATCACTACTAAAACTGAAACCCCCTTCTTCTTACAAACAAAAGTCTATATAGATGATTCTAATATATGATTATTCATCTTCTTCTCATACTTGGCACCAAAAGTGGAGTCTCTTCATATTATATCCAATTACAAGTCATGAAGATAAAAAAAAAGAGACTATATAATGACAAATTGACTGCATAATACACAAATATAAAATAAATATCCTACACAACTTTACAATCCATAATCTTCTACCAACACTTTCCCAAACTTAAAATGTTGTCTTGTCCTAAGATAATGTCATAGGATCTCTAAGGATGCACAAGTTACTAGTAGATGAATAAATGGTTGGACCAATAAGATTCATAATAATCGCTTAAGGCATCATTTTTGGTTTTCAACTCTTACAGACTACTTAACTACTCTTTTGGGTTTTCAACTAAGTAGTGTACCAACCTATTAACCTTTAAAAGTTTTCAATAGGTTGATGTAATTAGGTGGCTAGCCTTTATGTGTTTTAAACCAACCTAGGCCCTCTTATCTTACTAAGTATTCTCTAATATAAAATGTCATACAAAATTTTCAAAATTTATTCTCTATGTAGTACTTAACTTGACTATGTGGTATGGATGAAAATGAAGGTTGATAAGAAGAGTCCTTAGACTATGACTCTATAGCCTTGTGCTACATGATGATATACTAGAGCTTAGAAGGAAACTTATAGATAGGTTTATTGAAAATCTACATAACTAAGATGGTAAAATGGAGTTAGATCTATTTTGTATGCATTCTAATCTAGCATCACTTCATATATTAAATGCAATAGGGTGCACAATAGAGCATGGTAGTCGATGATTTGATTAAAGTCTACATAATTAATTATACTCAAGGTAGCCTTAGTGTTCACAACCCTTGTTTGAGTCTCTCCACTCAGCTTCTCCATCTTATCTATATGTCTTTGAGCTTGGAGGTTGATGAAGGAACTGTGTAATAGCTCTACCAATTTAGAAGGTTATCATGCATATTATCCCTAACATTCAATGATTTTTGGATTACTTTATCCTTTTCCTACCTATTTTTAATGTGACATACCATTGTTGCTTTGGTTTTGGTGGCCTTATCAGAGTCCACATTGGAAATAGATAATGTGGTATTTAATTACTTTTTCCAATCCATCAAGTTATGTGTCACTTGTTGAGCTTGATGAGTGTGGCATCTTTGAAATTAACATATTGTTCCAATGTTCCCACTATGTAAAGTTTTTGCATTGTTTACCTATCCTTTTTTAACTCAAAGACAAGTGTCTTGAGTATGTGTTGGTCAAACATTACTTGGTCCCTACTTGTCAAAGTAACCAACTCAAGACAAGTATTCTAGATGAGATTTATAACTTTGTGTAATCAAGCCTTTAACTCAATGTTCTCATCCTTATATTGATTAACCTCTTAATCCATAGAGGTGGTATTCTATGCAATGGACTCATAGAATACCATAACACCCTTTAATTATTTATTTATGGTATTCTATAAACATCTAATGATGTATCCTAGTGAAGTGGGAATGTTATCAATGTTCCCATGGTAGCTGAAGGATTGGTTCATGGCATGATCATAAGTGGAAGTGATAAGGTGGGGAGATGAGCACCCACAGTTGGAATGTTCCATAGCTAGACTCCTCAAAAAGGTAATCCCAATTACTTCTCACATGTTTCAGCTATAAATGTATATTTTTCTAACACTCACTACTCCAACCCACCTATTTATTGTTGTTTATACACTTATTGTTATTGTGACATAGCATCTTCTATAGTCTTTAGTTGCTACACAATGTCTTCATCTTATTTTCTCTTAGATTCCTCCACTAATTTCATGTTGATCTCCTCTTCCATATATTTATTCTTTTCTTGTTTCTACTCCTGCTACTTTTACACATGCTCTTTTTCCTTTTTTATTCTTCAATCAAAAAACCTTATCCTGTTTAGCCTTGGCCTATGCATGTGCCTCTAAATCAGCCTATGCATTGGTTGCATGATCTTGTTGTTCCTATGTTTGAGATTGTTATTTATGTAGGGCTTCTTCTTCCTTGTAGCTTCATTGGCTTGCTATTGTGTGAGATTTTCATCATCCAAAGCCTTCTTTTCCTATTCCTATGTGTCTTGGTATTATTTATCTTTATCTACCTTGGCCTTGGAAGTGAGCATAACTTATTTATTCCTATACTCTTTATCTTTATTTTTTTGGTGTACCTCTCATGCCTATTTTGATACATCACCATCTTATTGTACCTTCTATATGGAATCAAAAATGCATCATGTATATAAATCAATCCTAACTCAAAGAAGATAGATCACACTTACACTTTTGATTGGTGATACATTAGATAATTTGGAACACAACCCATATGTGGATCCATTAGACCTAATTAGAGGATATATTATCACAATAAACCATACTAGGGATGGTTCCAAATACCCTAGTCAAGCACAATTAAGTAATAACCCTATCTAAGTCCTATGTTTTCATATTCACTATACTAATAAAAACTAAAGAAAATAAATATAATCTAGTGCTAACCAAAGCTAGTGGCACAAAGTGGGGTTCATAAACAATAAAATTAAACATGCATAAGAGACATATAATCACATCAATATATATGAAATCCTAATTTATGGAAGAGAATTAAAAATACATATCTAACTACTCTTATAAAGGAGGCATAAAGTTATGAATACTTACCTTTGAAGATGAACTTCTCGAGCCTCAAACTCGCCTTGGCCAAGGTGATTTTTAAGAGGTTTTTGTGGTATCTAAGGATTACAAGTATAAATTAGCTCTAAGCTATACAACCTATCAATGCATCTAAAATACTTATCCATAAGACAAAATCTATATTTCTAAAAAAGGTATGAAACCCTAACCTTGCTACTTAATTAGGATAGTGGAGAAGCAGATGCACAATATCTCTTACTTCTTATTCTTTTATTTAAATAATTAAAAAATGATCTTGTATATATAGGTAGATTTAACCCTAAGCCCTTTTGAAAATTTTAGTTGATAGGATTGACCTAGTCAACTGAGTACTATTATAGACAAAAATTCACTAGGTAATGGCCTAGGTCAGCCAAGAGCCAACATAGACCCTAAATGAATTTTACCCACAATAGTATAAGGGATCAACCCAGTTGACCTAGTACTATAAATAGAAAAAAATGAATTTAGGTTAGGAAAAGGGGGATGAAAGGTGGGAAATTATTGTAGAGAGTATAAAAGAGAAGAACAAGATTAAGGATATGGTTTTTAGGAGATAAGTACGTAAATAATAAGTGGTAAAAGGGATAATAATCCTATGAAACACTAATGGTCTACCCACCCCTTTCTTGGTACACCCATTAAGGCATGTACCTAGAGATATTGAGAATTGATGGGTTACTTTAAGATAAAAAGAGTTAGTAATTGATAAAATTTTGAAAATATTATGTGTATACATATTCCCCACTTGAAGCTCATCATGTGTCATGTGAGTGCAACACGAGATGGTGCTTCAAGAATAGAACATGATAACACATAATGTTGATGCTAAGTAAAATGTAGTAAGGATAAAATAAGATACATGAAAATATAGAATTTAAAAACACATACCTTTACTTACCTTAGTGTTATAGATAAAGGAGACTGTAAGAGAAGTGAAGGTGTCCAATGTGAAGAACATTAGGTGAACCTATAGAGATTAGTGCAAAATAAAAAGTGAAAAATTGAAATTTTTAGAACATAGGCATATAGTAATGTAAACTATTCTCTATGATATCATGATTCTAGAGATTTTTATTGTTCAAAAAATGAGTGAGTAAAAATAAAGATATGATCAAAACAAGGAATTTGATGGTAAATATTTGAAAGGTAAAGAATTGTGAATAGTAAGTTTAAATAGGGTGAGAATAAAGTCATTTGGTATTGTTTGACTTATTTGAATATAAAAATAGAGCTCTAAGATACCAAATTAAATCTAACAGAGTGAATATGGTGATGAGATGACAACTGAGATGAGGAGGAGGAGAGCAAATGGGGATCCCTAGTGAGGGGATTATTCCATGAGATCTTGGATGAGGCATTGATGCCATATGACCCTACTACATTATCTGATCCCATGATACTATCTACCCCAACTAAGTTAAGTTGGTTCAAATTATCAAGATAGTCTATGAGGTTATTATAGGTGCACAGAGATGAGTGACAACCACCAATAGGGGTGGGAGTGGGAGAGGCACATGCATGGTAAGCTCTAGCTCAAGAGAGAGCCATGCATATAGATACCATGACTGAGATAACATAGGTATAGGTCTAGGTGGCCACCCTAGAAAGACAAGTAATAAGTTTGAGATCTTAGAAAACCTCTTTACAATATACTATTCATAGGGAACCATCTAAGGCATTTATGGGCAACATGGCTAGGCCATGAGATAGATAGGATATAGCCCAATCTTAGAGCTAGAATGATTTATATTTTTGTAATTTATATCAAAAACACATTGTGTGTGTGTGTGTGTGTGTGTGTGTGTGTGTGTGTGTGTGTGTGTGTGTGTGTGTGTGTGTGTGTGTGTGTGTGTGTGTGTGTGTGTGTGTGTGTGTGTGTGTGTATCATTTTGGTAGTTGGATATTAATCTTATGTGTTTAGATTGTGGTTGTATTTGTGAATGCATGAATATATTTATTTATATCACATGTATTAATAGTTTATTGTATATGTTATAGGAAATAACTATGTTGTGGTTTCTTTTCTATAATTATCTAGGACACATGCAAGGTTGAAAAGAAATAGGTGAAAAGAACTTAGCTATGTATAATCAATATAAAACATATATACTACACACTATTTCATGTTTGGAAATGTGTAATAACAATAAATGACTAAGTATAATAAACCAAGAGAATGGTAATAAAGAGGGAAAAAGTTTGTTTTGAAACCTTGAAAAATATTGGCACCAAATTAAAACAAGTAAAATCACACTAAGTCACATTGGGAAGTATAAAAATAATGCAATAAAATGAAAAAGCACTGTGAAAGAATAAATGGTATGAAAAAATCAATTAAGTCAATCAATCATACAAATAATTGGGAAGTAAAAAATCAAAACAAAATTGGCAAAATTGGTCTTAAATTTATCACACTAATTCAAGCTAGGAAGTATTAAAAAAAATCAAGAAAAATGGTTGAATTCTTATATTCAATTGGAAAATAAGAAGATAAAAATGAAAGAGGAATTAATTAGGCATAAAAAATACTAAATCAAGATGGAAATCATGCCAATGACATGTAACTTCATGATCAATCACATCTTATCTCATATTTAACACATGTAATTTTGTTTGTGACTTGGATATTGGAAAATTTTGTGAAGAATGTGAGGTTATATCCATGGTCTTACAATTAAACTAAAAAATAAAACACAAACTAGGTGTAATTAATTTGAAAAATATTTTTAAAAAGGATTTTGGTAATAGGAGTGTAAATTTTTGGTAATTTGTGAGGAAGGCCAAGTCCTATCCATGATCTTACAATTCAACTGACAAATGTAATCCCTAAGGGAGTGATTAGTGAACAAAGCAATATTTATCATGTGGAAATATTAGGATTATAAGGAGTGAAAAATGGAATGTAAAAATCATAAATTAGGCATTTTATGAGAATATCTTAGGATACATGAGGCATACTATGGACATGAGAAGACACTAAGTAACTAGTGACCATCAATGTATAAAGAAAACTTGTTCGCTATAGACATAAAGTTGTGTAGGAAAATAAGTGTGCTACTAAGATAAAATCATGAAGGTAGATTATTATAAAATTAAAATGGACCTACCTTCCCATGACATGTTCCCCATTCCTCAAGACCCCTTATAGAGCAATCAATTTACTATGAAGATTGGGTACTTTCTTAAGAAAGTAGGTAACACTAAAAGATGTTTTTATTATCCTTTTCTAATCTACTAGCCTACCACACCCTAGTAGACCTTGGATCTATTTTGAGGCCAAATTTGGAGTTTGAGATTTGATTAAAAGAAGGAGATGTGTTTGAAATCAAATCTTTTAGTGTGATTTGACTTTTAATTATTTTAAATGTTGTCTTTTAGATCATTTCTTGTTGTTAAATGATTTGGATTTTGAATATTTTGATGGATTTTAAGATTCCTCCTCCATACAGACTTGGAATGACTATTCATGAGAGATATAGTGATACACACAAATAAGATTTAAGATCTGGATAAAGAAAGCTAATTAACCAAAGACAAGACTAACTAGGAGACTTAGGCTTAACAATAAACTAGCATGTTATCTCAAGTCCTAACCATGTGTAAGCTTAGTTTGAGAAAAGGGGTAAAGGGGAAGAAGGAGATCCAAATTGGACTAGAAAAAGGAGAGTGTAATGATATGAACTATTTTATAATTGATCACATGGTGTAGAAGGAATTCATAAAGGGAACAAGGTTGGTATAACCAAGTCATAATAACAATTATCTATATTTATAGACATAAGAGAGAAAATAATCATGATGAAAAAGAATGAGGGAGTCTGAAGAAAGAAAATATAGAATAAAAAGAAGTCAATGATAAAGAATAAATCCATAATCAAACATAATAAAAATATAAGTAACATGTAAAGTTTGAAACCAAAGTCACCATGTAAGATAAATAAGGATTTGAAATAATGTCAAATGATATAAAAAAATATATAAAGATAAAGTTGGATCACACATTTAATCCAAATGAAAATGTAAGAACACCATTTATGTTCTCATCAATACTGATATATTTATCCACACACATTATCCAAAACATCTAATTACTCGCTATGAAGTTGAGTGTGAACTACAACTGATGTCTCATATATCTTTAACAAAAATTAGGAAAATACTTTAGGTCTAATTTCCTCAATAAAAAATTAGAAATTATTTGTGAATCATGATGAAGAGGGATATCATGCAATGGATGCTCAAGATAATTCATGGGAGTGTTTTCTATAGGAGATGAAGGGATCATCGATGGGGAATGATCCACAAGTTAGAGATTCATAGGAGGAGAAGGATCCACAAGTGAGGAAAGGTCCATGGGTGAGGGATTCATAGGTGGAGGAACAAGAGGTGAAGAAGGGACCATAGGAGGAGATAGAACCATAGGAGTTGGCTCCATGGGGGAAGAAGGGGGAGCCTTCTTATGGGAATGACCTATGGGAGGAATATTATAAGGTATACAAATAGTTAAAAAGTGATATTTAAGATATTGCTAAAGGATGTGGCAATGATTGGTATGATGTGTGGAACATTGGTGCCAAAAGTAATATACCTCTATGTACTTAGGAATATACTCAATTACCACCTTAGGTGAGGTATAGCCTTATTTGAGGACTGAAGGGTAGTAGGATGCAAAGTGTTAATATATTATCAAAACTTGAGATAATGAGTATATGACTGGTTATCTATACCATAAAAGTAAAAAATATTCCTATGAGTAGTCTTGGTAGGTGTACTCATATGAAGAAGTGTACTAGAAGTGGAAGGAAGTTGGTAAGTCTCATAAAACCATTTGGTGGACAAAATATTTAGATGTAGTAAAAAACAAATGATCACCAAGAGAAGGTGGTGATGTTGGATAGATAAGACAAGGCCTGACAGTAGGAATGATAGGATCAAGATTAAGAATAGACTTAGTTAAATTGGGTGTAGGAAAGGGATCTGAAATGGGCTCTACTAAGGAAGGGGTAGGGTCTACAAAAGGATAAAGGAGAGTTGCATAAATCTCATAGATAAATAGGATATAAGGGTCATTATAGATAGCAAAGTGATAGGGCCCAATCATAGCATGATCCATAAGTATACTCATATTATTTTCTTCAAAAATTGGAGGTGTCCACACCATCTCTACACTATGATAAAGAGGAAAAATGCTAAAATTAGGAATGATATATATGGATTATGTGAGGAAATACTAAAATAAAGAGGAAAAATAATGGATAATCTTAGAATTATAGGCCTAAACAAGACCTCCCAAGAATGGATAATCTAAGGTATAACCATCATCATAATTAGGCATATGAATATCAATGACATAGGTAAGGATGACATTTTCATTTCATGAGGTGTGATGAAAGGAATGCCAATTCTTAGTTAAGACAATGGGGGCATCATCATAAGGTGGTTGATGAGAATGAGGTTGAAAACAATAGGAAGTTGAGAGATGAGATGAGGTGAGAGATTGGAAGTTTTAATCTTGAAATTGATTTCATTAGGCTCATCATCATCAAGATCTAAGATGTTAGGGAGAATATTCTAAATGAGTTCAAGATGACAATTGTAACCTTGAGTGGAATTAATGATAAAGTTAAACCATTGAGACTCATAAAATGGAACACTTGGCAAGGGTTCATGGGTAGGAATCTTGAATACACATCGGTCTTGGAATTATTAAAAATTCAAAGGGTTATTGTCAATTTGAATCCTATAGATGGATCCATTGTGAGGGTTTAATGTATTTTCAAGTAGAAGAGGCAAATTATCTTATACAATGATCCCATTTCCTACCAAGTAAAATGTTTTAATATAGAATAAAGTTAAATATCATCACCTTCATGTGCATGGTGATAGGTGGGATAGTGATGGGGAGCCACACATAACCTAAAAGAGGCATTTACCTTGAATCATAGACTTGACATGTGCTACATGTGGATATAAGATTATATTCAGAATATCTAAGGGTTTTGATAAAATTAAGAGAGGAAACACAAATTCCATAACCCTCATCAATCAAGGCATGCTTGAATTGGATATCAATAATTTAGACACTAATAAAAAGTAGAGGATCATTTGCACAAAGTAAAATCTCATCAAGAATCATAGAAGCAATGGGAAATTTGATGGAAAGAGAAGTGTCCATTGTTTCATAAACATGTATTGAAATCTCTTCATATTGTTGCAATATAGTATTCTTAGATCTAGATAAGGTTGTTTTACATCCTATTAGGGGAGGATGAGGGATGTTCATTTTGAAAAAATTTTACATAAGATTATTATGATTATGCAAATAGGTCCTCATAAGATCAAGAAATGGGATTTGGGATGGGAGATTAGTAAGCTCTATGATAGGATCCCACTCATCATACCCATAATAAGATTATTAGAAATAGGTGCATAGTTTTGAAGGAGGTCCTTAGAAGGAGGAGCCCAAGTACATTGAAATTTATGTTGATAAGAGGAAAAAGGTTTAGTGAAAGGAAAATTTGGTAGATTATATTGATTAGATGAAGCTGTTGATGCAGGTTGGTTTTGAGAAGTGCTATAAAAATTATTGATAGAAGCTTGAGTATCATTGGTGGTAGGTAAAGAAGATGGAGGGATGGGAGAAATAGTATGGGAAGTGTTATCCAAAGGAGGAGTTGGAATTGGTTCATAAAAACTTATAAAGTAATCTTTCCACAACTCATTTAAGTGAGTTGGAGAAGAATCTTGGATTAAAAAAATGCACAAGATAATGGAGGTGTGTAGATGGGTTGAAGATTAGTGAAAGTGATTAAACATTTTTGGGAATAATGGATTTTTATTCTTATTTTAATTAATGGTCTACATTAATAAATTAGTAAAGAATATTATAATAAATTTAGTCTTGATTTGTATATTTTATCTTCCTTTTAACCTTTATAAAAATAACAACAAATAAGGATAAATATAACTTGGTTTGAAACAAGACTAAGACAACTAAGATAGAGGTTGAAACTAGTTATGCAATACTAGGATAGTATCATGAATAAAAATCTAGATTTAATTTGATGAAAGGATAAGATCATTGAAAATATGGAACTTCAGGGTCCAACACTATAGTCCACTCCTATTTTTATTATCCAAACTAATCAGAGACTTGAAACTTTTTGGGTTTTTGTGTTGTTCTTGTGTGAGACTACCTATGAAATATTGAGTGTTGCTTGTTGATGGAAATAATTGTAGATATGATTTAATATTCAAACCCTAACCCTCTATCATGATTTATAAAATAATGTTTAAACCACTTGAGAAAAGGAGGGTTTAGTGTGTAAGATGCATTAAACATGTAATCCACACTTGTGTGGGCACGCTAGCTACATACTAATTCTCTAAAGAGGGATCAAGCCATATGTATTTATCCCACCTAATGTGATTTATGAAATAGTGTGATGTGGATGCAAAAATACCAAAATGAGAATGCTTATGGTGGCTAGGGATTGGTATGAGGTTTGAGCATGTTTACAGCTGTATTGGATAATTGTGTGTAGAGAATAGGTAAGTTTGCCTTATTTATTTATATTCTTGCTTACTTAGTAAGATTTGTCACCCACTTTTTAAATGAAATTTGGATAAGATTTTATATGGAACCATTGGTCATGATTTATATGTATTCACACTAATCTGACATAATAAATGATAGGAATTAGATGAAATTGACCATTTGGGCTCAAAATGTAAATAGATAGGAACACTAAAAATGGGACACCCTAGGGTTTGGTGCTATAGTACAAGTATGGAAATCCTATATTATAGGCTCAATACCTATGGGAATAGGATTGGCATAGGAAAATTAGCATGGCTAAGGTGGAATGATCATTTAGAAGGTTTTAGATGATTAGTAATGATCAAAAAGATGTCTAGAAGGGTCACAAAAGCATGAAAAAGGAGCTATGGATAGTGTGTCACAAGACATATCTAAACTAACAATTTAGACATATGACTATATCTATCCCCCCCACCTTTATTCTAGTGATGTATCAATGCTAAATACTATGATAAGGGAAAAGTAGAAAGTGTACCTGGACTTATCTTCAAGGGTGAATCCCATGAAGATGTGTGATGTTGAATGATGCTGAGTGATACTAAGTGATGCCAAGTAATGTTGAGTGATGATGAGTAATGTTAGGTATATGTTGTACTAAAAGTAATATCATGAAAAGAGTTGAGTGCTCAATTCTCTAATAGTGTCTCAAGAATACAAAGGCTAACCCTTTCACTCCATAATCACCCACTAAGTGAAGCTATGTGATCACACATATGTTAATTAATGTTTGGAATATGTGTCCAATCCCTCTTAGTAGGTGGCTTAAGAATACAAAGGCTATCTAGTCATTTGGCTCCATCATTTCCCACTAAGTGAAGCTAAAAACTAATATTGATATAAATGTGTGTCATATGAGATGGATCTTAAAGCCCATGAATGCTTTTTAATCTAACAATGTGGCATGGATATCAAAATGTGTATTGAGAACTAGGACAATCTTGGCAACTCTAAAAGGTGGATATTAGGATTTTATGAAAGCCACTCTAAAATTGATAACTAGGCTTATATGAAATCCACTCTAAAATGATGGCAACCACCTACAGATGGAACAAGGCATGCAAATTCTAATATTAATTGGGTAATATAATGAACTAGAAAGAAAAGAAGGAAAACATGCCATACACATTGCCCCCAATCATTCATGTTTATAAAATGGATTTTGATTTGGAAGTTGTACCAAATACCTAATGTAAAATTAGAATTGATAGCCATCATACCATCATGATGCTTATATATCTAGATACTCTAAGTAATACTACATTAAAACTATTCAATCTAAACTATACTATAGTTGACAAAATTGTAACTGATCTTACTTTTCTATCTATTTATAAAAAATATAGGTGTTTTTATATTTGGATAGGAACACCAAAAATAAGAAACTTTGTTATTCAACACTATATTATAAGTATGGCACTCTTATCCTTTATTATTTATAATCACTATTCTATATTCATCACTATCTTTTTAGACTGCTCTGCTTATTTTGAATTTTTAATGTTGTTCTGAGTCTTTTGAAAATCAATTATTGACAAGTAGAAGGCTCTGATCTTTGTGACAAAACCCATGTTTATTTCCCCCTCTTCTAAGGGTAGGAATGATGACCATGTAATGACTACCCTCAGAAGAAAGAGCCCTAAAATTGTGTTATGCTATGAAATACATGATATAATAATGATAATCCAAAAGATGTCTCACAATATAGCATATTTTGTATTAGAGATAGTTAGATCAATATGGGTATGCCTATATAAATGTAATAATGTAATAGCATGTACAATATACTAATTTGGAATTAGATCTCTAGTTAGTTTTTAAGGAGGGATGGAGGATGATGTCCATCATGGCATCCAAAAAATCATGATAATACATGATGTGGATCATGGCATCATAAATAATTTAGAATTAAATAATCAATAAGCATGAAATGAAATAATCAAGAAGCACACAAAAGTGGCCAATGGGATAAGTAAACAAGGGACATGGGCACATGTCACTCAAATTTTGAAATCAAGCATACATGACATGTTTAAATGCCCATATACACATATAATTGCAAACAAGGAAAATTGACATGAGGGCCCAGAAGCACATACAAGAGTATAAAAAAAGGACGTTGTCAAATATCCAAAGGCACACACAAGAGACAAAATAATAATTAAGAAATGCAATCACATTTATAGCTACACTAAGCAAGAAAGGAAAACATGTAAATTTTGTAAATACTATCACATCTAACTAATCAAAGAAAGAAGGTAAAGTATGCAAAATAGGGAGTGTAAGACTAGGTAAATGTTATGAAATACACAAGTGCTATATATTAATGAATGACAATAGAATAATCTATGTAAACTAGTAAATAATTTACATCATCATGATAACTAGAGTGTGTGGTGTAGAAATGACATAACTTGGATGGTGTAGTCATGTAGAATATTCCCCAAGTGGGTAAATATGCCAATCTATGTCTCGAATGTATATGTAGGATGCCACCTTAATGGGTAGAGTAAATAAATTAAAGATCTAGGTGTCACTGCACACACTCAAAGAAGATCAAGTAAAGCATGGTTATGTAGATAAATCAATAAATAATAGTATAAAACAACAAAATGTAAGTCTAGCATGGGAGTATAAATGTAAATCATGGATAATGCATATAATTGAAATGTTTTTGATGTTTTGAGTTATTTGAATGATTTTGTATTTTGACATGTTATATTATTTTTGGAATTTTTGAAATAAGATATGCACTATCAATCATAAGTAAACTATGTACAAGAATGTTGAAAGGTTATGTATAAGTAAGCTTGAAAGAAACTATGTACAAGTAACCAAGGAGAAATTATGTATAAGTATATGAGTAAATTATGCACATAATGATGTAAAAGACTAAGATAGAGGGGGTAAAGGGTTTAAATATGGAGCTAGTTGGGGATGAAGATGGAGGAAGGGATCACGTCCATCATCAAATGCTTTAAGATCATCATCATAAGTATCATCATATGTCATAGGATCTATATAAATGGTGATTATATCCTCAAGTGTCATTAAAATCTATTATCTTTGTGTATTTTAAGATATATAACTTATAGTGGTGTCATCCTATCAAAGGCAAATTAAGGGTTTCTCTAGTGGTGAAGATGTTATTTCTTCTTTGGGGCATTTAGCTCGAGTAGAAGACTACATTGGTATAAGTAAAAAAGTTGATGTTGGTGGTGATATAATTTGGATATTATAATAAACCTATAGTTTATCCTAATCTCTACTATAAAACTATAAATGAGGCAGTGTCATGGCCTATGATTTAGTGAAAGAGATAAAATTGGAAACCCTTATATTGTGATAACCTGTTAATAAATCTATGTCATATTGTAAGAAATGTGATTGATCCATGATCAAGTAACATCTATAGAATAGTCTATGGTTGATTTTGTGTATTACCTACCTAAATATGAATGACTAGCTCTATATCCATAGAGGTAACCATGTGAACTATATATTATAGGTGATCTATTTGTGGCCATCAATGTGTAGTATATCTTGATAATGTATTGAAAGATGCTGAGAGTGATGTAGGATGTGTGATGAGGGCTATAGATTCATCTTAGTACTATCTTGATCCAATTGGTGTAAATCTTAATCCACACAAATAGTCATCTATGAGTGTGGATGTCATATCATCATCTGAAGTGGCCTATGGATTTGTATTAACATCATGCACATATGGTACCTCAAAATTTACCACAAGGGGTAAATATGATATAAGAGTCTCATCAACTATAGTAGTAGAATATGATGGCACTATGAGAGTATCTATAACTGATAGAGTAATTGTGATTTCTTGAGGAGCTATATTTATAGAATTAATTAGGATTGTTATAGTTAATATCGATGATTAGGTAATTATGACAGGTTTAAGAATTGTGACTACTAGATTAGTTAGAATAGTTAAAGATGCTATAACTATCTAAGTATCTAGAGCGAAGGAAATAATTATAAGTGGAAGAATATGAGATGTAGTAGTCTCTCCTAATTCATATGTATGTATCTAGTCAAGAGAAATGCAATGAGGTGGTTCTTGAACTATTATATGAGTTGTCTCATTTGGTGAAATAGTTAAATATGAATCTATAATTCTACAATATCTGAATGGTTGGTTATCTTTTGGGCATGTTTATAGGTATCCTTCATGGATAAACTTAACATGTCAATGAAGATTAGAGGGAACCACCCCCATAGTGTGTATCTAAGGTCATCCAAGTAAAATGTTATTTTTAAGAGGACCTAACATGACTTGGAATTGTGTAGAGAGGGTTTTGAGCCCTACCATGATATCCAAAATAATGGTGCCTAACGTTTGTCATGCTATATCATCAAACCCTCTAATGTTATTATATGAATTTTTCATGGACACCATATCTATGCCCATAGTCTATAAAAATTTAATATTACATATATTAATTCTAGAATCACTGTTAACCAAAAATCTCTTAACTACACTAGTTTTGACTTGATATTGTATGAATAGTGATAATTTTTGGCCAATAATTGTCTAATAAGACATGTTCTCATGATCAAAATAAATAGAATCTCTTATAGTTTTTAATGTGTTGAGCACTAATATAAAATAAGAAGGCTCTAAATCGATGGTCATAGAGGTTTGAGTGACTGACTAAAAAATAATGTCCTTAAACACATTTTCTTTCTAGATCAGTTTTAACATGAAAATATTAGTCGATGTGTTTCTTAACTAATCAACAATATCATATGCCTTGTTCAGATCTACCTACATAGGTGGGTTGGTCTTGTGATGGGAAAGAATAAGAGGGTGGTAGTATTGTTGACTAGGTAGGTGAGGCATGGTTGCATGTTGAGTAATAAATCTAACCACAATATCTACTAGTTATATAGGAATAGTAGTAGCTGTGGGAGGAGAGCAAAGATAATCACTAGGTCGAGGTGGTGGAAGGACAAAGGGTGTCAATTGGGCTGTTTGATATTGGGTAGAGACCTTCGAAAGAGTAAAATAGAACATACAACATGACTTGAAATGGGATAGAGGCTCCAAGAGAGGTGGGGAAAGATGTATCGTAACATGTTTAGTAATCAATTTATTAATATCATCCCATATTATAAAAAGTAAGCATGAAAAAAATGAATGAAGCTTTTTATTAACACATAGTAAAATTCATCATTCATATAAATGATAAGATCAAGTATGAACTCATTATTTACAATAAATGTTTTGAAATAAGTAAGATCCATTTTTATGTGAAATCTAATTTATGTGTAAGGTGATACCTCAAAAAGTAATAGGTCTTAGTATAGTGCAACTAGGGTTTGAAAGAAATGATTTTTAAAATTACTATGGTAGATTATAAAAATTAAATATAAATGTTGATTTATATATGTAGGAAAGCTCAAAAAAATATTGAAAAAATCAGCAAGGAATTTTCCTAAGGTTTCTAGGGTTTTTGTGTACAAATGAAGTAAGTTAGGTTCACCAAATGATTTAACTTTTTTGGGAATAATGGAGTTTTATTCCTATTTTTTTAGGTTATGGATAAATAAATTAGTAAAGAATATTACAATAAATACAATCATGATTTATATACTTTATCTATCTTTTTTATCTTTCTAAAAATAGTAATAAATAAGGATAAATATAACTTGTATTAAAACTAAACTAAGACAGCTGAGAAAGAGGTTGAAAATAGATGTGCAGGACTAGGATAGTGTTGTGAATCTAGATATAGATTTTGTTTTATGAAAGGATAGGAGAACCAAAAATAAAACACTTCAATGTTTGATGTTGTAGTCCACTCTTTCCACTATTGTCTAAACTAGTCATAGAGACCTAAAACTTTCTCAGTTTTTGTGTTGTTCTTATGTGATCCTACCTATGAAATATTGAGTGTTGATTGTCAAAAAAACTAATCGTAGATCTAATTTAATATTTAAACCCTAACCCTCCATCATGCTTGATAAAATAATATTTGAATCACTTGAGAAAATGGGGGGTTAATGTGTAAGATGCATTGAACATGTAATCCACACCCCTTGTGTGGGCACACTACCTTTACCAACACTCTGAATAGGGATCAATCCATATGTAGTCTCCCACCTAATGTTATTTGTGTAATAGTGTGGTGTTGATGTAAAAATTATTAATTGAGAATGGTTGAGGTGGTTAGGGACTGGTATGAGGGGTTGAGTGTGTTTACAGCTATATTAGGTGACTATATGTAGAGAATAGGGAAGTTTACCTTAATGATTTATTTATATTCTTGTTTGATTTGTAATATTTTTCACCCCCTTTGTAAATGAACTTTGGATAGGATTCTATATGGAACTATTGATCATGGGTTAGATGTATTCATGCTAGGTTGACATAATGAAGGATATGAATCAGATGAAATTGATCATTTAGGCTCAAAATGCAAATGGATAGGAGTGCCAAAAATGGGACACCCTAGGGTCCGGTGCTATATTCCAAGTATGGAACTCATATCCTATAGGCTTGAGACCTAGGGGAATAGGATTAACCTGGGAAAATTAGCCTAGTTGAGGTTGAATAACTATTTATAAGGTTTCATATGATTCGTAATGAGCAAAAAGATGTCTAGAAGGGTCATAAGAGAATGGAAAAAGGAGCTATGGATAGGGTGTCACAATCCACACTCAAACTACCAATTTGGACTTTTATATTACTACAGAAAGTAACCATCCTTCACATATTATTCATATTAGCCACATTCTATTTAGGATTTGGGTTAATAATACTATCAAAATTATTGGTAGAAGCTATGGGCTTGTCTTGGTTATCTTGGTAATTTGGAAGAGGATCTTTATAGATTGCCAAATGAGAATTAACTTGATTCAAAGTTTGATATTTATTATTTTTTTCATGGGATTTGAAATCAATGTCATCGGCTTGTTAGCATTTTTGAATGATAGAATCATGGTCAAAATTAGGACCAAGAAGAAAATCCATATCCAAATTATGAAACTACCTATAGGTCTCATGAGAATGACCCCAACTATAATGAAACCAACAAAATTTATTAGGATCATACCAAGATTTCATAACATGAGTGGGATTAAGCTCTCATGGGAGAGGCCTAAGTAGATATTTTAGTAATTTAGTCAAAGATAAAGGATTGTAAAAATTTATGTTATTAGGTGAATATAAATGAGGATTGGTGAATTTATTGTCATGGGGAGCCTGTTCCAAATATTGGTTAGGAAAAAAAACTTGAATAGTTTGAATGGTGTCATAAGATTCAGTTGCACCATCATTGGCAGCATGATGATTCTTGTTTTCAAGTAATATATGAGTACCCACTAAAGGTTAGGATGGATAAAATTGAAGCATAACGAAATCTTGATGTTTAACTTTTACAATAGCCACCTCAAATGTATGTATAGAGAGAGAGAGATACCTAATATTGCAAATTAGGAAAAAATGCATTAATAAAGAGATGGAAATTTTTATCATTAGCCATTTTATGTTCACATTTGTTGGACAATGTTTTCCATTGATTAATGAAAGCTTGGGTATTTTTAGTTTAAAATATCTTACGATTGATAAAATGGGCCAAGGTATTCTTTGGAAGATCACTATTTTGGAACTCTTTGACTATAGCATTTACTAAACCTTCCAAACTAGTAATAGAATGCATTTTAATATAGTTGTACTAATCTAAAGCATGAACTATGAGATTTTTGGATAATAGTTTGGTATCGACAAAGGTATTTAATTTGACCCAATCTTTATATATATTTATAAATGTTTTGAGATGAAGAGTAGGATCAGTTGATCCATTGTAAAATATGGTAGTGGTGATACCTCCTATATCGATATTAGCAATTTCATATGTAAGAGCTTCATTTTGAAGATGATTTATTGTCTTGTTGACAAGAGGTGGTTGAGGGATAATATTACCATGGGAATACTTAAGAGGAGGTGGGGGAACATTTTGATTATGTGTGCCCCATGTAATATGTTGAGTGATGGTTTGAATATGGATAAGGTGGTTTTACATTTGCATCATTTGATTTGAATTATTAGGTTTAAAATCATTCATTTGATTAAGGGTTTGTAATAGGAGATAATGGGTTTGAGTTTCATTATTGGCATTATTTTAAACATTAGAATTGGAATTAGTGGCTAGTGTAAGACTAGGAGTGTTAGTGGGAGATTAAGAAAAGATGTTAGAATGTGAAGCATTAGTGGAAAAAATTTCTTGTGTGGAAAAATATGGACTAGTAAAGGGATGAGAAGAGGAAGCACTAGAGGCATGATTACCATGGGTAGAACATGATTCACCGGTGGAAGAATTAAGTAGAGTGGGTCTTGGAAAAGGCACACTAGATGAAAAACCTACTATGTTAGTAGATATACTAGTCATGGAGGTAGATGAAGTCAAAGAAGAAGTCATGGTATATGAAGAGGTCAAAATAGAGGGAAGAGGTTGAGAAAAAAAAGATAGCATCTCAAAATCCATGTGAGAATGTGGGAGAAGGTGAATGAGGCTCTTTGGCTTGACCACTAATCATGGGATGGTAAATGGTAGAAGGGTCTTTTCCTGGATGTTGAGGAAACTCAAAGATGAAGAAGAGTAATTCATATGTATACTCTAATTGAGGTTGATTTTCAAGTGAGAAAAGAGGATTATTAAGTGAAGAGGAATGAAGAGGGGTCCCATATTTGGTTATGTATGTGGCTATATTAACATTAATCTCATTTAAAAAAGGAGCCATAATCTACTTATGGGAGACCCTATGAGGGTCGGTAAGACTCATCATATTCATTGAATTCCCTTATGAGGGTTCATAATGAGGTAAAAGGATTAAATAAGGAAAAGCTAATTAAAAATCAAATAAATAGGAAGGGACAAAGAAGAGTAAAAAGTTGACTAAGTTGACTAGTATTAAAAGTAGGGTCTAAAAAACTAAGAAAATAAGGATACCAAGTTGACAGGTCAACTTAGTACTATAACCTAGGATAGAAAATAGGGATAGAAGGATCCAAAGTCAACATGTTTTACCTTATATCTTGTCGGGGTATAAAATATTATTGTGTCAACAGGGCTGGTCAGTACTACATGCAGGGGAAATAAATTGTCTATAAGAGACTGTGTCGAGAAAAATGACAATGTACTAAAATAAGAAAAAAAATTAAGTACTTTTGGAAGAAAGAAATAAAATGAAACACATAATAAATTGGGTCAATGATAATTATATAATCAAGGAACACAACACAAAACCTTACACTAACACTAGTTAATACAAGTTTTTACATTACAACATGTAATAAGTAAAAAACATGCAGTCAATTTGGAAATTAAATGCTAACTAAGTAGTCATCCTAAATGTTTAGGCTGAAAGGGATCTATGTTGGAAATTATATTGGATTGGTATTGAGGCATTTCCCCTCACTTCAAACATTGAAATGATGAGGGTGTTGGGTAATTGGTCAATATATAACATTAACCACATATTTATACTTGGCCAAAAAACCAAGTCAGCTTCCCCCTTGGTGATGAAATCATAGTAGTTACGCCTTGGGTAGACAATTATTTAAATTTATTTTTATATTATGTGATTTGGTAGTGTGTGTAAGGAAGATAAAAATAGTGAAAATAAATGGTATATTTAAAAACCACCTAATTAGACTCTGTGATCTATTCTAAGCATGCAAGCAATTGAAATTGAAAGTGTGAAGTAATTACTAGCATATAGATGTTAATTCTAACTTTGAAACATAGTAAAATGTTGGTTTAGACAACAGTATATGTGTATATTATATCACAAAGTTGATAATGTCATTACTATATTTCTAAAGCAAAGGTCTATTAAGAATTATGTCGACAGTGTTGACCTAGTCTTTTAAACAAAAAATAGAGTACAAAACTAGGTCGATAGGGTCAACCTAGTTTGTTATATAAGGGAAATTTTAAAGACTAAAAAATATGAAAAATAGAATAGTAATGAATAACATAAGTGATAGATAAAGTGAGAAATGGACATTGATGGGTTGGAAGATGTAGAGGAAAGTGAAATTGTTATTGAAGTACCCTAATTTTTAATTGAAATTTCTACCAACTGTGTTGACTAAGTTGACCTAATTTTATAGTTCCCTATTTACTAAAACCTATGAAGAATAATATATCAACAGTATCAATCTAATATGTTTTCTAGGAGTCTGGAAGTGTTGTATGTCGATAGGGTTAACCTAATATCCTATCTAAAATTGAAAACCTATACTATGTCAACCTATTTGACCTAGTAACTTATATCTAATGAAGACCTAAAGAAATAAAATAGTCATTATAATATTACTATGTGTTTAACCTATGTACAAAAGTTAGAAATTATAACAACACTATTGACCTAGTATTACAAATATATATAAATAATAAATAAAAAGATAAAATAATGAAAAATATGAAATAAATCATGTAAGGGTTAGATTCACATCAAGTTCACCATAATGTATGTAATCATAAATTTATCATGTCTATAAATCAATCCTAACTTAGAGAAGATAGATCATACTTACACTTCTGATTAGGGATACATTAGATAATCAATAATGTGACCAATATGTGGATCCACTAGACTTAATTAGGGTATCTCTTATCATAATAAACCACACTAAGGATGGTTCTAAATCCTCCAGTCAAGAATAATCATGCAATAACTCTGACTAGGTATTATGTTTTCATATTCACTATACTAATAACAAGTAAATAAAAGAAATATAATCTAGTTCTCAACAAAGCTTGTGGCACAAAGTGGGGGAAATCAATAAAAAAATTAAACATGCATAAGAGACATATACTCATGTCAATGTCTATGGAATCCTAATTTGTTTAAGATATCTACAAATGCACATATATCTACTCTTACAAAGGAGGAACAAATCTAGGAATACATACATTTGAAGATGAACCCTATGAGACTCAATATCTCCCTTGGACAAGGTTATTATAAAGAGGTTGTTTTGGTATATAAGGATGAGAAGGATAAATCATCTCTAGGCTACAAAACATATCAATGCATCCAAAAGACTTTTCCACAAGATAAGATTTGTATCTCCAAAGAAAGTATGAAACCTTAAGCTTGCTCCTCAAGTAGAATGGTGGATAAGTAGATGTGCAATAGCTCTTACTTCTTATTCTCTTCTCTAAATAATGGTGAAATGATTTTGTATATATAGGTAGATTCAACCCTAATCCCTTTTAAAAGTTTTAGCTGATAGGGTTGACCCAGTTGACCTAGTACTAATATGGATAAAAATTCTCTAGGTCATATGCTAGGTTGGCTAAGAGGAAACTTAGACCCTAAATGAATTTTACCCATAATAGTATAGGGTTGATTCAATCAACCTAGTACTTTAAATAATTAAAAGGGGATTTAGGCTTAGAAAAGGGGGATAAAAGGTGGGAAATGAATGAGGAGTGTAAAATAGAGAAGAAAAATATTAGGGATATGGTTTTTGGGAGACAAGTGTGTAGATAACAAGTGGCAAAAGTGACAACAATCCTATGAAGTGCCAATGATTTTCCCACCCCTTTCTTGATGAACCCTTTAAGGCATGCACTTAGAAAAATTGAGAATTGATGGGTTCTTCCAAGATAAAGAGCATCAATAATTGATAAAAGCTTTAAAATATTATGTCTATACACCTTATTTGCCTCCTTAATAACCTACTATAATTCATCTTTTACATCATTGGCCTTTTAATTATCCTCAACTTCCTTAGCTTGATGACATGCTTTCTTAGATTACTAATGTTGGGCCTAGTCCTTATATCACTTATTTTCTTCTTATTAGACTTGTCATTCTTATGAATGAGCTATTTCCTCTCATGGATCATTTTTCTCTTGAGATATAGACTAATATGGTATTAGCTCTTCAATATCCATGGCTTATTCTAAGGATTGAGAATAACTTATATGGATAATATATCTAGTGATAAATTTTTTTTATACCCCAAGGTAACCAACCTATGTTTGGGTGGTGGTAAAGTTGAAGAAGGAGAAGGCTACACTTCTTATGTAATGGTTACCCTACCAAATGTGCATTCTTTGAGAGTAGGAAAAAACCTAGCCTCTAATTAGGTTTAGGGTTTGTGCACCAGAGTCTCTTATGGACATTCAAGTAGTGGTAAAAATACATCAATAACTATGAAAGTGGTGGAAGGTTGTTGCTCAAAGAGTTTAATTGTTCTCTACATTTTTTTATCTTCTTTGCACATAGTGTCAATAATAATTAATATGGGACATGGTGCTATTTATACCTAAAGACTTGGAGGGACCTTATTACATGCTTGAATTGTGCACACTTCCTTTTAAAAGAAGAAATCATTTTCCTCCTCATTCTCATAAAAGTCAGCTATTGTATCTATAATCATCAACTGGTAAACCTCTTGCTCATCCATCCCCATCTAAGGTAGGTTATAGGATATAGTAATATGGGGTACCTTGGGTCATCTATCCAAGTTATTTTACTCCTTGTCTTTCACTTTAGCAGAGGTGATGTTTATTATTCTATGGAGAGCTTATTCTTTCCTTTATACTATTGTGAGGTTGTGGCTTTAGGTTTTTATTATAGTGAAGGAAGTACTGCACCATGTGGTATGGCTTGGATAGGTGTCACACACATAGTTGTATAGGATTTTTTCTTAGTGACATTGGATTATGCCATGTTGATGGTAAAAATATATAGTAAGGGACCAAATGGTGACATAGGTAGCTCATGAATGTGATCAAAGATGCCTTTTGGAAGCAAAGTGACAATAACATGTTGTCTTAAGTACTGCATGATGTATGGAGGCACTTGTGGATGTGTATCAATGATCTCAAAACAATCCTCCCACCATTTCTTAAACTTGACCTCATGATCTAGGGCATGTTTCTTAAGTGTCCATATCAAATTATGAAATTATTATACTGGCCAATAATTGATGTCTACATACACCTCTCCTTTAGGGAACCTCTATTGGGTGAAATAAAGTAAAAAGATCAAAAAATAGTACTAGAATGTATGTATATAAGTCATGCAACACTTGTCAATATTTTTAAGCATCTTTTATAAAAAATACTTTGGCTAGTTGAATTACTAATTATAGTGGATAATGTGATGTACAATTTCAACAACTTCTTTGGGGATTTGCTTTGTAGACTTGGTGGTCTTCTAGAATGAATGTGTGATCCACTCGACCAAGATACACATTGGTTCATATTGGATATATTCAATTTGGATTCCTCTAAACCCCTCGACATATACGTATTAAGTTTTTGAAGGATAGGAGGCATTATAGACTTGTAATGCCCAAAGCTCTAGCCTCTAATTTGGTGTTGGTGATGATGGTGGTACTAGGGCCAATGTAAATGTTTCCCTCATTATAACAGGCAAGTAGGATTTTCATAACCTTCCCAAAATCATCAAAATTCATTATCCAAATAAATAACTCAATGTTTATATTGTGGAAATTGTGAGGGGATACAAGAGCAAGTGGTTACAAAACATCTACTAGATATGGTCAGACGGTTTTCAGTTCTATTACACAAAGATAGTGTATATTTTATCTTCCTAAGCAAAAGATTAATGCTCATTTCTTCCTTCTAAGTATCTATCAATTTTTTCATGAGATGAAAAAAAATCCATGTTAGAAGAGTATGAGATGGGCTCTATAAATACAACATGATAAATGTTTAAAAGAATACCATGTAGATTTTGTTTGCAACCTTATGCCTTTATAGATTTTAAACCTGTTAGTTTCTATGTAAATTTCATACTAAACTATCCCTTAAATATCAATGTGAATTTTGATTTGGAAAATCTTATCTGATCTAGAAATAAAGGATTTAGTTATTAGAGTATGTATCAAGATACATCATTATATTCTTGGTTGTCCATACTAGTGTACATACTATTAATTTTGATTAGCCATCAATTTGGTAAATATTTGATCAATTGATCTTAGGATTTAGAATAAACTCCTTGGGGATGACCATTATACACTTGAGATCTTGGTGGTTGTGATTGGAATGTACATTTCTTGTACATAATTTCTTTCTTTTGCTTGTATTGACATCAACAATATCGTACCTAAATTCTTTTATACATGAGTGTCACACACTATACTTATTATCATGGTTATAAAATATAGTGAAGAGATAATCTACAAACATAAACACAAAAAAAACATACATAAATGGGAAATTCTTATATACTTAGTGCTACTCATCACCCACTCATTTGGTAGAGAGAGATTAATGAAGACTATTGGTAGTAAAGCTTAAGACTATAGCCATTTACCCACCATGGTATAATGGTTCCTTATATATCTCTCAAAAAAATGGTTCTTTGATGTGATACTTCATGTATAACATAGGGCCCTTTCCATATGATCTGTAATTTACCCATACATGCTCTAAATAGACTATCATATAACAAAACTAGTTGAACTTTGTGAAATTCCTTATGTTGTAGGTTCTTGTTGTGCCATGTGTTTTGGCTCTATTTATAAACTTCCTACATCCAAGATGGTCTGAATTGATACTCATCCATCATATTTAATTTGATAAGCCTATTTGTGAGAGATTAATGATCCCCTAGTCTCATAACCATTATAATGCACAAAATGGGTATAAAGTATTACACAGGCATTATTACTTCAAGCCCATAAACCAATTAAAATGGATTAAAATGTGTAGTCCTCTTATAGTGCATTCGATAGTCCCAAATAATCACAAGAATGTGATATTCCCAATCATCCATCTTGGCATCATAGATATTCAACAACATCTTTCCCAATACTTTATTAAAATCCTCATCTTGGATATTAGCTTGCAGATGGTATAAAGTAATTTTATGATGGGAAATCATGAGTTCTTCAGTAAGATATTTGATAGTATTTTTTAGGAAGTGTGTCCCTCAAACATTAGTTAGTTTGATGGGGCATCCAAACCATGTGATAATATTATTTTAAAGTAACTTTTGTTGCATCATTCACCCCAAAGATAGGTGTTGTAGTATCTTCAACCCATTTGGTAAAGTAATCGATCAAAATGATAATATACCATTCTTTACTACATTTAATTAAAGTATTGATCTATCCTAAAAAATTGATTCCCCACTATTCAAAAGGCTATTCAGCTAACAAAGGTTATAAAGGCATTTCATACTTAAGGTATCACTTACCCATTTATTAACATACATTGAAATGAAGTGCTACTCTATGAGCATCCTAAAAAAAGGTTTAGCCACCATGATCCACTCTGTAACAGCTTCCATGTAGTAGCTTCTCTAAAAAAATGACCTCTTACTATTCTTTGGTGTGCATCCTATAAGAGTTGTGGCCATTCTTGTTCTAGAACTACCTTGCACAATAATTCATCATTCCCATAATGATGTAACAACCCATTTATAATAGTATATGACAAAGATCTAGTGACAAACTACTTCTTTTTTATTAATTGGTAGTGCACATGGAATACCCCTTGTTCTAGGAAATTATCAATTGCCTCAAAATTCTCAAATATCATAGAAACTTGAAATAGATGGGAATTAGGAGAATCTTCTTGTATTTATTTTGGTTCTTTCCCATTTGTGAGATGATTGAGATGATCCATCCCAACATTTTCTCTGTCTAGCTTGACCTTGATACAAAATTGATATTATTTAAAGAACATCAACCATCTTAAAATTCATCCTTTGAGAATATGATTATTGACTAGGTAAAGTAGAGTTTTATTATCCATGAAAAATTCAAATGGTGTCACAAGAATATAATGTTATAATTTCTATAGTGCAAACACTATAGCTAGTGATTCCCTTTCAGGTCTCATGTAATTCTTTTATACATCAAACAAATTTCAGCTTACAAAATGTATGGGGTGGTTCATTCCACCATAAAATGGTTGTATAAGCACAAAAATGACTATGATACCAAAATCATAAAAGTGCATATGAAAGGGATTTCTCTAATTTGGAAAGACAAGACTAGGTGTAGTGACCAATCACTACTTTATTTTTATGAAAGTTTCTTGAAACTCATAAGATTAGACAATCTTCATACCTTTATGCAACAAATACTCCAATGGGGAAAAAATTACCACATATCCTTTGATAAACTTTTGATATTAACCTATGTGGCCAAAAAATGATCACACTTATATGGAGATCACTGATGGAGGCATACTAATAATGATTACAATTTTGGCCCAGTCCACCAAAATCCATTCCCTGCACACCACATGACCTAGAAAGATAATAAAAGGTGTAAAAAATAAATAATTTTTCAAATTTAGGGTAATGCATATATATTTTTAGCATTATATCATAAAATTTAGCTTGGATAATTTCTCTTTAAACAAAGAGAATACTACAAAATCATCTAGATACACTTCTAAGAAGTCGTGAATGAAATCCTTAAACGTAGTCACCATTGCTCTAGAAAAAACTATAGGTATATTATTAAGGCCAAAAGGAATTACTTTTTATGCAAAGGATCCCCATTATGTTTTAAATGTTGTTTTATCTCTTTATTATTCTATGATGGGTATTTGATGATATCCACTGAACCTATTTGTAAAAGATTAAAATTCATGACCTATAATAAATTCCAAAACTTCATCTATGAAAGGAATAAATAATGGATCATTCACACATGCATCATTCAAAATTTGATAGTCACCACATATTCTGATCTCCCCTATTTTCTTATCTTGCACTACCATGGGACTAACCCAATCTACCTTCTCTATAGGATAGTTTATGCCCATTTCTTGCATTTTATCTAGTTCAGTCTTCACTTTCAACATCATCTTTGAATTTAATTTATACAGGCTTTTCATGATGGGTCATGCACACTCCTTAAGTTCGATATGCATTCCAGCTAGTAAAATATCTACTCCTCTAATTTTTTTATTTTTTTGGGAAACACATCTTGATAATCTTGTAGGAGTTAAATATATTCTAAAAATTTGGATTTAGTCCAATAGTCACCTATATGTGCCAATTTAGGAATCTCCTCACTTACGATGTTTTCCACATGCTTATAAATAGGTTGATGATAAACCTTGCACTTTTCCTCCATAACAAATTCTTGTAGCATTCATTTCCCTTCTTGTTATAGAACTTTTATGTTGTGTAGCTTTTCATCTTTACTAGGATCTACAACTAGATCCTTTAATGGTTCTACTGGTCATTCAAGTTCAAAAAAATGAGGTAGATCAATATCAACATCAGTATATGAATCTTTAGTTTTCTCCTTTTCATTCTATATTGAGTGGCATAGATGCATAAGAGATTTTTCTTCCATCTTGGTATTTTTATATCTTTTTAGTGCTATCTTTATATCATAGGATGCATTATTCTACATAGTAAACTCCATCATGGTCCTTAAATCATCTATGCACCCATGCCATAGGAAATGTTTAATTTTGAGTAGTGCATTATGAACAAAAAAGTATTTTCATCTTCAAACACAAATTTTTGTATGAATTTGCTATGTACCTATGCCTAATGCTTTATTTCCCTCCTACATTCTTGTAGCATATACCAAGTTGATGGTAAAGGCAAAAGTATGTAATGAAATATATGAACCCATCACTTAGGCACCACATGTTATTCATCACAAACCTTAACACATTTATGGATATGGATTTCAAGGCACTCACCTTCCTAAAAATAAGGCCAATTACTTCCGATTACCTATGGTAGTTGAAATCTACTAATCATAATGTTGCACACATCATACCAATCTAGATTATCATCTCTATGACTTATCTTAAATGTCCTTACGAATCCTTTCAAATCATAATTCAAGGCACTAACTAGATGAATTATCGTAGGCAAATGAATTGATAGGTGTTGAACAAATTGATTGATATCTTTGATTTCATAGTATGAAGGAAGTTATCTTTCTATGGTGAAGACCATTTTAATAGGTCAGAATTCATGATCACCATGAGCCCAGTTGAGTAGATGCGTATTTGAGTCTTTACTTATAGATGAATATATTTCCCAAGAAAAGGTGCCTTATCTAGTTGGATTTATATAATCCTTCATATGATCATTTTATTTATAGAGAAAATTATTTTTTGAATGAGTAGGTGATTTAGCACACATGGATGCACAATATTCTATGACAAACTAAGGTTCCAATGGATGAGTAATTAATGGTTTAGGATTCAATTATTCATATGTCTTCAACTATTGAGTGATTAAAGACTAGACCTAAGGTTTATTTCCCACACAAGAAATTGCACTGAGTTATGTGTAGAGATTTTGAGTTCTCCTTAGAATTTATCTTTATCTAGCTAGTTTCTTATGCAACATAAGGAGATTTTGGTTTAGTTAGAATGATGTAGGGTTGTTCTCTTTATGTAACATAATGACTACAATATTATCTCCTTGATGCACCTCTAATTAATTTTACATGATATTGATAGTATTCTAACCATCATATATGCATTTCTTACCAATAAACAGAGGATAATGAGTTGTTGTTGTCTTCATATTGGTGACTTCAAAGTCACCTCATAGACTCAATTTTATGAATTTAATCTCAACATATTCTAACTGGCTAATGGGTTCAATTCTTCCATAGTCTATTAAACTTAGAATCACTAGGTTGTAACTGAGAACTAGCCATCATGTTAACTGTGCTGTCAAAGCAAAAACAACATTTGGAATTTCATATCCTACAAATTTAATGTTGATTTTTACATGTGCATCCCATGGCTTCTTTGTTTTTACATACCAAACAAGTTTTTTTTTCTTTTATTTCCCTTATTACACACACTCCAATATATTATGTATCAAGTGTGTAATGTTCTAATAAATGTCTTCATTGTATAATATACTTAAAAGCTTTAGTAAATATGTTAATGTAGTAACAAATCCATCCTAGCACATAACATGCATAATCTAACCATGCCTTTGGGTATCTTTTGTTATATCAACTCCTTTAATAGTGGCTTGGTGTTGAATATTCTTCAACATCTATGCAACTTTATACATCAGATGTTTTCATATAGGTGGGTCTAGGTATTTGTCCTAGTTTTGTTTAGATTACTTGGTATTTAAGAATTTAGATTAAGAAGAAGTTTGGAGAATCATTCTATGATTATGATCATAGGTTATTAGATGTTATGAATAAGGTTAATTTTTCCTTAGAAGATAAAGATAAAGATATGTGGTTTTTCAAAGGACTACACTGCAGGATCAACTTTGTTATATCACATACTTAATATAATACTATGTCAGATGCTTGAGTTGTTACTCTTCGTCTGGAGAAAATTGAAGTATATGGGGAAGCTACCATAATGGGTTCTAATATTGAAAATATATTACAATATTTTATGAAGAGGATGGAAAAATATCATAAAGTAGATAAACCTAAGCTAAATCTTTGGTGCATAGAGTGTGGTAAAGGACATCACAAAAATGATTATCCTAAGATCAAGACATTTTTTTATGAAATCTATAGAGTATTAGGGAACATAAAAATATAGTGCCATCTTCTACAATATAATGTAAAAGTCCTATAGAGTTTGTATTGTAATTTTTTAAAATAACACAATCATGATGAAAATAATTGTAAGGCTTTATAGGAGCTCAAATAATTTTTTGATGTTCACTTCAAGTAAGCCTTGATAGATGAAATGAAAATTTGACTCTAGTTTATTTGGATCCAATATATTTAAACCCCTATCTATCAAGGCTTACTAGAGACTTCATCTATCAAGGCTTACTTGAAGTGAACATCAAAAAATTATATATTAATATAAAATAGATGATCTTCACATGAATTAGGGTTTAATTTAGAAATATAAATGTTATGAAAATTTTAATAAGAAATATCTATCCATGGTTTGATTCACCTTAATGTAATTCTCTTCAAATTATTGTATAATGGTATTCTCAAACCTAGACAAGATATTTTATTACCAAATATGCAATGATTGAGGGATGTTTATGTCAAATAAGAGTTGTATAAGTTGGTTTATATGAAAATGAGATTTCATCATGACCTCAAAGAATGAAATTTGAGATGGGATATTTTAAAGTTATTCTATGGGATCCCATTCATCAAAACCTATGTGAATTATAAACAAATATGAATGTATGACTAAATTCTAAAATAGATTAGTAAAGAGGGAACTAAGCTAGATTGAATTAGATTAGGAATCAAATATTATAGTGTTAAAACTACTAGTATAGTTAAGTCAAGTCGAGGAAATGTTATGAGCTTGGATGATGTAGTTGGTTGATTAAAGACATTAAAATTAGACTATATGGAATTGACCAATATAATAGAGTCAAAATTAAAGTAAATAATAGAATATATTGATATAAATAGTACATTAGACATAGATTTTGTTAATAAATCAAACAATATTAGTGTATCCAATATAGTTGAACTTGATATGGAAATATAATAATGTAATGCATTGGTTTATACAATTGGACCAAACACTAATGGATAAAAAAATTACATTATGATGATCAATACATTTTTGAAGGTAGGAAATTATAAAATGTTGGTGCTGGAAAAATTGGCCCACATAAAAATATTTTGCCTAGATAAATTAGTTGAGTAGAGTTATTATTTGAGTAAATGGTCAAATGACTTGTATAAGCTTTGAAAGCCTAAACCATCACAGGATGCCATGCATAAATGGATGGGTCAACATGATTGTGCATTTAATAATCTCACTTAGGAGGCCTCTCAAAGTCAAATAAATGCATGGACATGATATTTTTAGTGCCTTTATTATGATATACAAATTTCATATCTTGATGAGCTTTCTACCTCAAGATATAAATCTTCAAAGATGAACTAGCAAACTAGGATGTGCATGGGGATGTCAAGTTAAAGCTACAACAAATAGCCATTTAAATTAAAATGTTCCTACGATGAATACGTAGTTTAAAAGTGTCTAAATAATGAAATCTCAAGTGAATACCTAACGAAAAGTGGGTGATCAATGAAGACAATGTGTCTTTGTAGATCAATGGTATGCAATCCATCATACCAAAGTAGATCAATAGTGCATGGATCAAAGTAGATCAATGGTCAGCATTTAACCATATCAATAGATATAATGGTGAGTCATTATTAATGATGTTAGTGTCTCATCCTTGATATATATAGATTATAGTATTAGTTGGAGCATTCAATGATGTTTATATCTTAAGGTTTTCCTTTCTAATATATCATGACTCGTCATCTACAAAATAGACTCTTATCCTCTAGTGTATTATTCAACCAATGAGAAGAACTTGAAGACTAATTAGAGTAAATTTTGGTTAACTTGTTGATGATGGATTAGTCTTGATTAGACCAAAAATATGGTGGAATATTCATTGAAAAGGTGATAGATCATTGATTTTTCTTGGTTAGCATGCTTTCTCTTCTCTCTTCTCCCTTTCTCTATATTACATATTCCTTCCCATTTGTAAAAGGATGCTCATTTTTTGGAGTATCATGGGACTCTTTAAGATATTAAAAAATATGCTCATCTTAATAAGGCTAAACCCTATCAATCATTTATATGAACTACCTCTTGATGCAATAAAATACTTTCTTTACCTATCTCTTGCCTCAGATCAGTGTTTAGTGAGTTGTGCATGATGGAGTTGTGAGTGAGATTCTTCCATATCCATTGTATTACTTCCTTTCCTCTTATATGGTGTTTTAAATCTATTTTTAGGTCTGGATTACTATTTTTCTTAAGCCTATTCCATGAAACATTTATTTAGTAAGCTAGATTATGAGGTTTTGTGAGATAACATTGTCTTCTATAGATCGAGTGTGGGCTCAATATTATGGGAGTTTCCCATTTACATTTGGTGCATCACCTTTTATATTTATTAGGATTCGTTTTCCCCTTTCTAACCGTTTTCCTTATGACAACATTAGTTTAGGTGATTCATCATAAGGAAGCCAATCTTCTCTAGAGGTTCAGCCCCATCATAGGTTACCCATGTCCTAGGGATTTTCCCATATTGTGAATGGGAGTGGAAGAGACTAAATAACTCTTCAAAAAGGGTGAAATATCACATTATTAAAGTTTTTATCATGATCGATGGGACTTACTATGTTTTACATCTCATTAAATGTTCCTGGTGTTGCCTTTTAGTGAAATTAGCCTTTGGAGGCACATTTCCAAACACCAATGGTGACTCCACTATGAACATCATCTAGTATAAGTAGCCTAGGTGCCTAATCACCATTATTTGGTATTTATCATCCCACATTTGATCAAAAGGCATGTTCTTTTAGTCCTTATCCTACATATCAAGTTAACAATATTCATGGCTTTACCCCAAGTGACCCTCAAGATTCAATGTATTATCCTTCTCAAAATTTACCTCTAGTCAACCAAAAAGGAGCCTTAGGGAGATATGGATTGATCTTGAAAATTAATTAAGAGAAGTTGATATGGAGGAAGAGTATTATGGGAAATAAGATAATCTTGAACACCAAGCTTATGTTTAGGAGGAATTGAGGTTTCAATAAGAATGCTTGGTTAGGTAAGACCAAATCAAAAGGGAAAATTTCTATCAGTTGATTTTAATAAGAGAAACCAACCCTTAACCCTAATTTACCTCTACTACTCCTATTTATCATAGTTTTTCACTTGAGCTGATATAGCTTCTCCATGCAATGAGGCACCAAAAAGTGAACTTAAACCTAGAACAATATAAATAATTAGATAAATTAGGTTAATTTTTTGATAAACTTAACTTGTAATTTTCAATTGGGAATTTTACAACTTTTTAAGTCACCTAATTTTTAAAAAAATGGAAATGTAATTTACAGTATGAGTTTTTACAATTAAACAAGTCAAATTTGTCAAAAAAGAAAGTGCAATTTACAAGTTTAATTTTCAAAAAAATGCAACCTGTTGAAAAGATACTTGGAAATTACAAGTGGATCTTTCTCAAAAAGAGATGTAAAAATTATAGTTTCAATTTATGACATGAAACTTTACAATATTTTTTACAAGGAAATACAATATACATAATGTATTTGATAGAAAGAATTAATCTACAACCATAACTTCTATAGACTCTTTGTCCTTCTTTTCTTGTGTCTTCTCAATATAAGCATCAAAAATATTGAATATATATATGATATGATCTTCATCAAGACCAAATTAATATACATGAATTATTGCACATTCTATAATTATGGTAGAGAGTTCCCTTTGTGCAACCCTATATACTTGAGTTTCTTTCTCCATTTGATCTAGTGTATTATAGTACCTAATAAAATGGTGGATGGAGCTCAAGTTGAATGTTGTGTCTTGTGCTGACTCTCTCTTGACCACTCCTTTTAACTTGTCTTGAATTTCTTATGTTTAAAGGATCTAGTCTTTATATGTTGCTTCACACGACAATTTATTAAGCAAATCTTCAATGTCATAAATTAGATATATGACTTTGACATGTGTAGTCTTAAATTTATCAATACTCTCTATGACTATTATTATTTTGAATTGAGTTTATTTGTCTAATTCATCATCCTATGCATCATTTTTTAATATCTTTTATATAATGAGGGTATTCATTTGAATCATTTACATAGCTTACAACTTTGGATAGAATAGGTTCAATGTTTCTATCTCTTCCTAATATTTGTTTATTTGATCCCTCAAAGTTTCTCATACATATTTTAGAGATTTACAGTAGTCTATTGCTAATTCAATGACTTTTTTTCCCTTTCAAATGATCTCCTCTTCTCAATCCTTTGTAACTCTTCCCATTATACCAATCTTTGTTATTCTGTCAAGTGTTTCCTAGTTAGATGTCTGAGTAATAGATTATGTTGGTTGGGCAACAGGATCAATGAACTTATTTAGTGTAGTCATCAATCATTCAACCTTATTCTTAAAGTTTTCATTTATGACCTCATCACTATCCATTTTCTTGAAAATAGAATTAATTTTGGATTAAACATCATGTTTCAATCCCTTTCTTGTATGATGACCAAGGTAAACTTTTGATATTTAGTAATCCTTCACCACTAGATCTTCTTTTTATTTTTCTGGTGGGGGGACTACAATATTTACTTATTTCTTCCCTTCTTAATGATATAGTATTCTTGATATGATTATATGAGTTTTATTTGATCTCTTTGATACCTCTATAATGCCAAAATATAATTTTCTTGAGGCACCATATACTTCCATTTTTTCCCCATTGATTGTAGTGGCCAACTCAAAGTGGTTTCTTATTGTACTGACACTTCCAACTATGAATATGTAGCTAAATTTTTTGCATTGGTGGTTGTGGTGAAAAGTGTATGGAATCAAAAATACATCATGTATATAAATCAATCTTGGCTTGAAGAAGATATATCATACCTACACTTTTGATAAGGAATACATTTGTTAAGTGGGATCATGACTAATATGGGGATTCACTATACCTAATTAGGGGATCATTTGTCATAATACACCATGATAGGAAGGGTTCCAAAGCCTATAGTTTAACACAATCATGTAAAAACCCTAAAAGAGTTTTAGGTTTAATGGTCACTCTATATCTAATAACAAGAAAGTAAATATAATCTAGTGCACACCAAAACTTGTGGAACAAATTGAGAGGTTAGTAAAGCAATAAAAACATATATAAGATAATATCAATTAATCTAAGTATGAAAAAGACCCTAATACATGGAATATGAATATTAATATTATTTGATCTAATACTTATGATACTTTTATCTACTAAATAGAGGAGAATAAACAATATACTTACCTAAATGTGAACCTATCAAGACTCAATATCTTCCTTAGACAAAGGGGATTTATAAGAGGTTATTGTGTTCTATATAGATAACTAAAAAAATATAAATCATCCTAGACTTATCCACAAGATTAGATTCTTCAAATAGAAACCCTAATCTAAGACTCCTCAAGTATAATGATGGAAGAGTAGATTATAAAGAAGTACTAGAAAATAACAACTCTTGATTGAATATTGAAATAATTATGAAATGATCTTGTATTTATAGGTATATCTCACCCTAAATCATTATGAATATTTCAGCTTTACAAGGTCAACCCAATTGACCCTTTATGTTTTTAAGAGATAAATCACTAGGTCCTGAGCTAGGACAACCGAAGGGCTAACAAAGGTCTTAAGTAAAAATACCCAAAAATAGTATAGGGTCAACCTAATTGACACTGTATAGTAATTAAAGGCTGAAAACTATATAGGGTCAACCTAGTAAACTTATTAGAGTCAATTGGCTAAAGGGGACCAAGGTGAGGAAAAGAGGGATGGAAAGAGGAAAATTACCTGAGGAGTGTGCAAGGGAGGAGTAATAGATTAGGGAATGGTTTTAATATCTTGTTAGATTGGTATTAATGTGGGAATAAGGGACAAAAATTCTATGAATCACCAAAGGTCTACCCACCCCTTTACTGGTACACCCCTTAGGGCATGCACTCAGAGAGATTGAGTCTAGATAGGTTGTTGTACGATGTAAATCATTAGTATTTGATTTTAAAAAATTAAATATTATGTGTATATATATATGCCCCATTCAAAGCTCATCAAGTTTCACTAAGGTGCAATAGGGGATGGTGCTTTGAGAATAAACATAGTAACACAAAATGCTAATGCTAGAAAAAACAAAAAAATTACAATATTTTAAAGCATAAAATAGTTGAAAGTAAATAACTAAAAATTAAGTGTAATGCATACCTTAAATTACCTTTATTATTTAATGGTTTTCTATTGTGTTGATATTTTTGATTGTGTAGGGTATAGAGACTGATTTTGATAAACCCAAGAATATGAAACTAAAGAGTAAAAACAAATAAACATAAGAAAATCCAAGATATTGGTGATATGATAATAGGATTTACTTGGTAAATTTGTCAAACTAGAGTGACAAGTGTTATGTTAGACTAAATTACTAAGTTAAAAAAAGAGTAAATTGGGTAACTAAAAAGCCAAGGCTACTAAAGACCAAAAAATTCAAATAAGTAAACCTTAAGTAAGAAAGACAAACTCACCAAGTCAAACTAAGGAAACATGTCAAATATGATGGTAATAAAAAAATAAATTGTAAAAGAATTTAAAAAAATGGTAAAACAAAATTGATTAGTGAGCAATAACAATCTTTATCTCACTCAATAGTGAAAAAAGGTGCATAAAATGCAAAACAACATTATCTAGTGAGAAGTAACCAGCCAACCTCACTCAATAATGGAAAATAACTATGAACTCAGATGTCCCTAATAATAGGATAGTAAAATAATGACAAATGGTAAAAGTAAAGTAAGACAAGTCTAGGAATGTAAAATCATGGTGAAAAAGAAAGAAGTAATCCCTAGTTGCTCAAACATGTTGTTTCACTCTAAGGATAGATAAAACTGAAATAAAGTAGTGCTAGCATGTTTTTAAGAGATAAATAAGAAGGAATTAAAGAATAAGGGAAACTATATTTAGAATCATAATTTGTCTATCAAGGGGAAATTAAATTGGTGGAGGGGAGAATAAAGTAAAAACCAAGGTAGAGGAACTCTTTATTGAAGTCAAGACACTCAAATTAGGTTTGTCAAAATAAGATGAATTTTTACCTTAAGGACTCTGAATAAATTCTCTTAACCACACAAGTCTTAGGTTAGAAAATGAAGTATATATATCATCCCATGAAGTCTATATGCATAAAAAGTAAAATGAAACTACCTTCCCAAAATGTGTTCGCCATTCCTCATGACCCCTTACAGAGTCATTGATCTACTATGAAGCTTGGATACTTGCACGAGAAAGTAGGTAGTGCCATAGATTTTATTGAATTTTCTTAGTCTAATCTAGTATCCTTCTACACCCCAAAGGACCTCAGATTTATGTGAAGCTAACTATGGATTTTATGTTTTGATTAGAGATAGGAGATGCATTTATAATCACATCCTTTGGTGTGATGTTGAATTTTGAGATTTGTATTTTTGCATTTTAAAAATGATTGCTTTTTGATTGAAATTATTTGTCTTTTAGATTTATTGATGGATTTTTCTATTCCTTCTCCATACGAATTTGGAAAACTAAACATGGGTGGTAAAGATGACTTTAATTTGAATACTTGGGACAAGGTTTATAAAAGATAAATTTAAAGATTATGAGATTTTAGAGTCTCATAAAGGTAGGTAAATTAAAAGTGTTAACTTGAATTTGACCTTGTTTTATCAAATGAGGAGTGAAAGGAAGGGGAAATCAAGAGGAGTGAAACATGAAACAATTTAGATTACTTTAAATCATAAAAAATGTGGCAAAGGGAAAAAAGGGATACAATGATAGTAAAGTGTAATTCCTTATCATAAAATTGAGGTAAATGGAGGAAAACATTCTAACATAGATTGTTTTCATAAATTCCATCTACCAAAAGAAGCAAAAAGCTAAAGTTCAGAACAAGGATGTAAAAATATGAAAAGATGGTAGGTTTATGAGGAGGGTCGGGTCCTATCCATGATCTTACACTATAACTCACAAAATAGAAACCCAAGGGGTGTCAAAAAATATAAAATGCAAAAATATAAAGAAGAATATGGTACATCAAGAAACCAAAAGACCAAAAGGGAGGACTAAAGGTTTTTGAAAGGAAATAACTTGTTATAGAGGGAAATAATCTTATAAGTAACATGTAATTTTTTTTATATAGATATAGATAAAAATAATAAATAGAATGAAATGTTTAGTCAAAGTAATTTTTAAGGAATTATGCATTGGTGGGTTCTTTGAAAACATGGCCTTCATAGGTTTGAAGATGGTAGGTGCTTGGACTAATAATATCTTTGACAAAGTATGGGCCCCATAATTTTTGGGTGTATTTACCTTCTTTATCATGGGTGTAGTCTCATTTAAGGACAAGATTATCAACATTAAATGTGTGGAATTTAACATATTTGTTATGTTACCTAGCAATGTGAGCTTTATATTGGCGATTATGTTGTAGGGCAAAAAGATGATGTTTAATAAGTAGATCAATGGCATGAAGATGAGATTCATGTAGTTATTCATTGTGAATAATACCATGAGGAGATATATGAAGAGAAGAAATCTCAATTTCTAGAGTAAGAACTAACTCAAAGCCATAGACTCGTGAAATAGAGTTGCTCGGATGGTAGTGTGTATGCTAGTCTGATAGGCCCAAAGTGTAGGGTAAAGATGAAGATGTCAATCTATGCAAGTTTCACAGATTGTTGTTTGGAAAATTTTGTTGAGAATTTTTCTAGTGACCTCATCTTGGCCACTATATTTTTGATGATAAGGCATAGAAAATTTGTAATTAATCTTGAATTTGTTGTAAAATTGTTTAACATGTTTATTTTTGAAGTTACCACCATTATCTAAAATGATGGTATGGAGAACACCAAAGTGGAAAATGATTTGATTAAGAATAAATTTGGAAATGGTACAATTGGTGATGTTAACAAGGGGCATGGCTTCTACCCATTTGGTAAAATATTCAATAGTGGTGATGATAAATACATGCCCATCTTAGGAGTGAGGTAGTTTACCAATGAGATTGAATCCCCATGTGTAAAATGACAAAGGAAATTTGATAGTTTGAATATCGGCTAGAGGTGAATGAATCACATCATTATGAAGCTAACAAGGATTACACTTTTTATCATATTTTTTACATCCTTTTCAAAACTAGGCTAGAATAAACCCATACATAGGAATTTTTGGGTTGTAGCATGTTCGCTATAGTGGCCATCGTAAATTATCCCATATACTTATTCAAGAAGAGGAGGGACCTCATCTTGTATAAAAAAATGAAGCAAGGTACCTTCAGTAGTGTGATAATAAAGGATGTTGTGTCAAAATACATACTTAAAATCTTGTTTATGAATACATGTATTTTCATGAGATTCTAAATTAGGAGGATAAGTTTGATGTTCTAAGAATTAAATGATGTCTTGATACCATGGGCTTTGCCAAATGGTAACAACCTTGATATGATAGATAAGCAAATCTAGTGGTTGAGTAGAGGATGGAGATTTTCATATTTGTATAATAAAAGTAGGATTGAAAAAGACTTGGTTTGGATGAAAGAGAGAGGTTGAAGAGGCAAGATAATGAACAATTGAATTTTGATCTCTAGGAATAGGCTAAACAGTCAAAGAGATTAAATCCTTAGCAAGAGTGGTTACAATTTGATGATATGTGATAAGGTTCTCACTTTTACATTAATGATCACCAATGTCTTGATGAAAAAAAATCCAAGAGTTACCTCAAGCATGAAGGTATTGAATGTCTAAATCAAGAAAATCTCTCATTCCTAGAATGAGAGCTTTGTATTTAACCATATTATTGGTGACATGAAAGGTGAAGTGAAAAGCTAAATGAATGATCTTACCAAGAGGACTTGTGAGAATGCAACCTTCCCCAACTCCTTGAAGGCATTCAACACCATCAAAGTGAAGGGTCCAAGAATCTTCATGTAAGTCAACATTAATTTTAGGAATCTTCTCAATAACTACTTTTATTTTAGTAGTACTAGAGGGAGTAGTGGATTCATCAATATTATTGGCTTCAAAATTAGTAGTAAAGATATAAAAATAATCTTTGAGATAAATAGCTTGATTAAAAAATTTGATGTAAAGGATATTGTCATCTAGAAGATTATCTTGAAGAGAAAAAGTGGCTGGTATGGGAATTATGACAAGTTGATCAACTGTGATTTACCCTTTGATAGATTTTTAAGTGATGATGTAGAGATCAAATTCCATAAAGAAGACCATCCATTTACCAATTCTATCTCTGGGAAGAAATGATTTAGAGAAGAAATGATGAAAGGGGTCAAAATGAATAATGACATAAGTAGTTTGATAAAGCATATAATGTTGAAGATTTTCAACTATGAAATAGATGGTGAGGCAATCATGCTCAATTTTGGTATAACATGTTTCATAATTGATGAGGCCTTGACTAATGTAGTAGATAATATACTTGCTTTCCATATCATCTTGTTGGGTAAGCATTGCCCCAACTGAAATAGGTGTGGAAGAAGTATATAAAATCAAAGGTTTATCATTAGAAGGAGGATGAAATGTGGGTGGATGAATTAATTAATCTTTTATATTATCAAAGGTTATTTGACATCAATCCATCCATTCTAAAGTAGTACCTTTCTTGAGAAGTGAATTGATAGAGTGAATTTGATATGCCATTTTGAGTACAAATCATTTAATTTCCCCAAGTTTGCCTAAATAAGTATGAATTTTGGGAATAGAATGAGGAATGGGCATGTTGATGATAACACTAATTTTGGTGGGGTCAACATTGATTCCATGGATAGAGGCTAAGAATCCTAAGAATTATCTAGATGTGACTCTAAAGACACATTTTTAAGAATTAAGTTTGAATTTATATTTAATAAGATGGTCAAATATGATAGCAAGATCAAGAATATGATTCTTATGGTGTTTAGATTTAACAATGAGATCATCCACATAGGTTGCAACAATTTTGTGAATGAGATCATGAAAGATGTGAGTCATTACTCATTGGTATGTTGATTCATTATTTTTAAATTCAAAGGTCATTTTGACATATAAATAAATGCCCCATTCCATGGTAAAAGTAGTCTTACATTGGTCCTTGAGAGCGATATAAATATGATTGTATCTTGAGAAGCCATCCATAAGAGATAACATTTTGTAACCAACTATGGAATCAACAATGGCATCTATTGAAGGTAAAGGGAAGTTGTCCTTGAGAAAATAAATATTAAGATTATGAAAATCAATAAAAATGTAAATGGCCATAGTAATTTTCTTCTGAATGGGAACAATGTTGGAAACCCATTCAAAATAATCTACTAGGTTGATAAATTTAGCATCAACTAGTTTGATGATTTCCTTATGACATGAAGTAGAAAATTCAAGTGGAAATTTTCTTTTTTTATTGATGCACAAGCTTAGGATCAAGATAATTAATGATTTCATGCACCATAATGCTAGGGTTAATGGTAGACATGTCCTCATAAGACCAAGTGAAAGCATCATGATATTTGTCAAAGAATAAGATAAAATTATCATGATCAATAGGTGAGAGCTCAAGAGAGATAGTAATTGGTTGAGGACAAGATGAAGTACCATATTCGATGTGAGTTATTTATTCAATAAACATTGAATTACCATCTTGAAAGTGTTATGTTGCATTAGGTAAGGCTGAAATTAGATTTGTTTTGGGATCAATGCTAGTGATGAATTTTGTTGAAGCAAGGAGTTGTAGTCTTAAAATTTCCATGTTTATGATGCTACCAAAGAACTTGAGGTTATCAAGTATAAAGTAACTCAAGGATAACTTCATCACTAGGAAAGGTAGGAAGAGGGCCATAATACTCGACATCTACTTCAAGATCTAGAATTTGATTGCCATGGTGATCATACTTAGAATGTATATGATGAACATAGTTAGATTTAACATCTAATGTAATTTGAAGAGTAGAATAAGTAGATGGAGTAGAAGAGATTGGTATATGTTATTTGGTTTAATGATGTGAGAAGGATTATATGTAATGATTGGATCAATATCTGGTAAGGGAGATGTAAGAATTTTTAGAGGTTTAGAAGGTGTAATTTGCTCTACCACCCAAGGAGTATCGATAAGAGGAGGAATGGTAAGAGGCGCATAACCCTTAGGATTTAAGGTATGACCCAAAAAAAATGGTATGAACATCATAATTAAAATCATGAATTTAGGCTACAATTTTTTGATAATGTTAGACATCCAAATCTCTAGATTGAACATGGGTCATTATATAGTTGTCATCGTATGTTGGAGAAATTGTACATGCTTGAGAATTAGGGGGAGTTTCAGAGGGTGAAATATTGATATTATTAAATGTACAAGGAGATATCATGAGATTATCTTGAAATAATTTGGCCACTCTAAAATCATTTTAGGTGAAGCCATATTCAAGTAAAAAAGGATCATGAGCATTGTATGGAGGTAGAAATTGATAATCTCATCAATAAGAGGAATATCATGATCCATGGGTAATAGATAAAGAATAACCCATTTCAAGATGTAGGGAGGTAATTTGGTAGTATTTCAAGTATTTTGTAGATCATTGGGCTCATCATCATTAGAATCCATAAGAATAACTTGTAAATCAGGATTCATGTTGATGAATTTGAGTAAAAGAGCACTATTGATTTTAGGAATGGTAGGAATATAATATTATGATTTAATATGGGGAAGATAAATACTCCATGGGTTGGGATTAGCTTCATGCTTATACCATTTTCCATTATGTAAGAATTTAATACACTGGCTACTAGAAGAAGCAATGACCCTCATTCAATGAGTCCATGGATGACCAAGGAGTATGTTGTAAGATAGGGGTAAGTCAAAGATCATAAGCTTGGTTTGAATAGTCTTAGGTCCAATGTTCAATAGAATTCAAATATAACCAATCATCTTTTGAATAGTCTTAAAAAACCATGACAAGTAAGATGGGTTTTCTTGAGCTAATCCTTGTTATAACTGAGTTGTTGGATGAGCCATAATCACATTAATACCAAAACCTTCATCAACTAAAAATTTATGGATAAGAGTGGTATTAATGTCTAATTTGATAAAAATTGGTGGATCATCAACATGAAAAATAATTTTATCATTGATCATGTACTCTTTAAGGAATTCAGTAGAGGGCTTAGAAGAAGGACACATAGTTTCAATGGTATTTATTTTGGTAGGTTGAGATTCAATATGAGGTGGTTTTTCATCTATGGAAGATGGATCTTCAATTTCTTAGAGTTGTTTCATAAGGAATTTGTGATGATAGGGTGAAGTGAAAACCAAATCCATAAGTAGAATCTTACAAGGCATAGAGTTGAGTTCCTCAATAAAATTCCAATGAGATGTAGAAGACCAGCATGAGGTTTAGGAGGTAAATTAGAATTTGGAGGAATGGATGCAATTAGAGGATTAGAAAGAGGAGATGGTTCCTCTTGAGATTCCAAAGCAACATTAGTGGTGCTATTGTCCTTAAGAAGTTTTTCCTTCAAAGATGGCTTATTAGGCTTGGTAATGGTATCTTTATGAGCCATCTTGTGATGATAATTGACCTTAGCAATATTGGCATATTGAGAATTATTAAAATATTAGTCATAATCAGCATCAATGACACAAACATACTTGGTATTTGATTGATTATTTGAAGAATGTTTTTGGATATTTGAGGTATAAGATTTTTAATTTTATCATTTTTTAAAAGCAATAGTGTATTATTGATGATGGAGATTGATCATAGCTTCATGATTGAATGAATCACCAAGCATATAGGAGACATCAAATTTAGTGAGCCCTCTACAATATTCATGAGACTACCTAATGCCAGAATGGAACCAACAAAATATATTTGGGTCATACCACTTAGGAAGAGCATTGGGATAGATAAAAGGTTTTGAAGGTGGTAAAAATAGTTTCATTTATTGAACCAAAGGAGGTGTATGATAAGGTGAAGGAATATCTATTTTGGCAGCTCCAAGTTTGGTTTGTGGAGTATTACTAGTGATAACATTAGATGTTTGGAAATATAATTTAACAATTTTAGGATTAGTTTTAAACTTATTCATAATAAAGTCTTGATGTTTATCTTGATCAAGAGCTTCATTAAGAGTTTGGGGAGAAAAGGTTCAAACCTTGTATTGGAGAGTGGGAGTTAAAGTTGTGATAAAGAGTTTAAATAAGTTATCATTAGACATGTTATGGTCAGATTTATGAGATAAATATTTCCATATTTTGATAAAATCACGACTTGATTCAGTGGGATATTGCTTAGCATTGATGAAGTGGCTAAAAACATTTTTGGGAAGAACATTATATTGAAACTCTTTAACCAAAGGATTAACCAAATCTTTCGGATACCAAATAGAATGTTGGCAAAGTTGATTATACCATTATATACATCACCAGTGAAATTTTTCACTAAAATTTTATTTATGGTAAAGGTATTAGTTTGGATCCACTCTTTTTAAAGGTTGTCAAAAGGCTTTGAGAAATGAGGTAGGGTCTTTAGTCCCATCATACTTGATAGCTGGAGATATGTTACCAATATCAATGGATAAAATGGAAGGAGATAAAATCTCATTTTGAATGGTTTGAAACATCTCATTATTCATTGTGGGTTGAGGAATAACATTACCCGAGGCATCTTGAAGATGTGGAGGAATGTAATTAAGATTAGCTTGAGGATGCATACTTAGAGGTTGATTAGCCACATTGATTAAATGTTGTTGAAGTTGCATCATTTGGTTGGTGTTATAATTTTACATTAAGTTAATTTTTTTGGATAACTTGGGATAAAAGTTGAGTTGTATTAGGAGGTGGGTTGGTGTTGGTATGAGCATTCCCCAAATTGGTATTATGGGGAGGATTATTAGAAGAATGATTAATAGTAGGATTGTTCAGTAAACTTATATCAATTACTCCCACATTAGTTTGAATATTTTGAAGATGAGAAGTTTCTTGATAAGTAAGGAAAGGATTAGATCCATCAACTTCATCTTGAGGTGCTATTTGCATCGTATTGTAGTTCATAGATGCAAGAGGGTAAGAGGTGCCCCAAGAGTGATGGTGATCTTGGGGGGAAAAGAGAAGGAGAAATGAACATCCAATATAATATCTAAATGGATTCAATCTCTCCAAGAAGATTCTAATAGGAGACTTCATTATGACTGAAGAGATATGAATAGAATTCAAAGAAGGATAAATAGAGATCTAGATTGATAAATAAATAAAGCAAAAAGTAGTATAGGGTCGATTGGGTAAATCAAGAATAGAAAACATGGTTTGAAAATAGTATAGGGTTGACTAGGTTGATCCAATACAATAAAAAAAATTGGAAAAAAGGGAAACAAGGTCTGTAAATAGTACAGGGTCAACTAGGTCAATCCAATACAGACAAAAGCTAGAAAAAGATAAAAGGTCAACTGGGTCATCCCAGTATAACAGATAGGTAAAATTAAGAATCCTATAATAGTTTATGAAATGAAAAAAGATAAATTTTGCAAGTAATGTAGAAAATAAATAATAGAATGGAAAAAAATAGTCAATTAGATTAATGCTAGCCAATCCAATTGAAGCACATACCACAAAACCTTACACCAACACTGGCTAATGCATTTTTTTGCAATACAAAATATAAATGAGCAAAGACAAATAAATGAAATTTGAAATTAAATAGCTAACTAATTGGTCAATCTAAATTTTTATAAGATTATTAAGATATGATTTTAAATGTAATAGGAAGTTGATTGTAAGTAAAGAACTAGAATGACAATCTAAGGATGGTTTTAGGTGGTTTGGGCTGAAAGGGAATATAGTGGTAATGATATAGGCTTGGTAATGGGGCCTACCACCTCACTTAACACACCATATTGATAAGGATATCAGGTGCTTAGCTAGAATATACCATTAACCATGCTTTATACTTGACCAGAGTATCAAGTCAGCTTCCCCCTTCATGATGAATTCTAAGTAGATTGGCCTTGGGTAGACAAATGTTAAAATGTTTGGTTATATTTTTTGATTTAGTCATGTGTGAATAAAATATAAAATAGTGAAACTAAATAATTTATTGAAAATCACCTAATTAAGCTATGTGATCTATTTCAAGCATGCAAACAAAAAGAAAGTGTGGATTAATTACTAACATATAAGGTTAATTATAACTTTTAAATAAGTTAAATTGTTGATATATTAAATAGTGTATGTAAAAAATCCATAATAGGGTCGATAGGTTCAAACTTTTACTATAGAAGCAAGGTTTGAAAATAAACAAGGTCAACCCAATTATTTAGACAGGAACACATAATTGGTTAGTAGAGTCAATCCACTTGACTGTGTAATAGCAATTTTAAAGATTACAAACTATAAAAGGAAGTCTTGTAAATAAAGAGACAGAGAGATAGAAAGGAACTTTGTAGATCAGAGATGTAGAGAATGAAGATTGTTGTTCAAGAACCTTGATATATGCTTACAAATTTTACTAACTGGGTTGATCAGGATTAAAAGAAACTTGTTACTAAGTACCTAAAAATGTACATGGTTAACTAGGTCAACCTAGTAGTCTAGACTAAATGTCTAAAAATCTAAAAACTTATACCAGGTCAACAGGGTTGATCCAAAATCCTATACCTAAAACTGTGCATACAAAAGTTAAATACTAGGTCGACAGAGTCAATTTAGTATGGAAAATATATGATAAAAATAATTATGAAAGAATGAAAGAAATGAAATAAGATGAATAAATCTTGTAAGGATTAGTTCACATTAGGTTCACTATAATTTATGAAATTAGAAATGCATCATGTCTATAAATTAATCCTAGCTTAGACAAGATAAATCATACCTATACTTTCGATTGGGAATACATTTGTTAAATAGGAGCATGACCGATATGGGTATCTGCTAGACCTGATTAGGGGATTTCTCATCACAATAAACCATGCTAAGAAGGGTTCCAAATCCTATAGTATAACACAATCATGCAACAACACTAAAAGAGTTCTAGGTTTAATGTTCACTTTATATAAATTAACATGAAATTAAATATAATCTAGTGCACACCAAAGCTTATGCCACAACATGATAAGTTAGTAAAGTAATCAAAACATGTATGAGAAAATCATAATTAAGTTAATTATGATTAAGACCCTAATACATGGAACATGAAGAGTAATATTATTTGTGCCAATACTTATGCTACTTCTATCTACTAAAGAGAGGAGAACAAAGTTAGAATATACTTACTTGAATGTGAACCTATCAAGACTCAATCTCTTATTTGGCCAAAGGAGCTTAAAAAAAGGTTGTTATGGTTTTTAAGGATAACTAAGAAAAGTCAAAGCATCTAATACTTATCCACAAGACTAGATTCTCTAAGTAGAAACCCTAAGCTAAGACTCCTCAAGTATAATGGTGGAAGAGCATATTGTAAAGAAGCATGAATACATAATAACTCTTGATTGAATATTGAAATAATGATGAAATGATATTGTATTTATATGTGTATGTCACCCTAAATCCTTCTAAATATGTTGGCTATGTAGGGTCAACCCAATTGACCTTTTATGTTTTTTAGAGATAAATAACTAGGTCCTAAGCTAGGTTAGTCGAAGGGATAACAAAGATATCAAGTAAAAATAACCAAAAATAGTATAAGGTTGACCCAATTGACCCTGTATAGTAATTATAGGCTAAAAACTATATAGGGTCAATCTAGTTGACTTAGTATATTCAACTAGATAAAGGGGATCAAGGTGAGGAAAAGAGGGATGAAAAGAGGAAAATTACTATAGGAGTGTGCAAGGGAGGAGTAATATCTTAGGGAATAGTTTTAAGAGCTGATTGGATTGGTAATAATGTGATAATAAAGGAAAAAATCCTATGAAGTACCAAATGTCTACCCACCCCTTTCTTGGTGCACCCTTTAGGGCATTCACTTAGAGAGATTGAGTCTCGATAGGTTTCTATAAGATCTATGATAAAAGGTTGAAAATATTATGTATACAATAATTATTATATCATTCATTGATATATCTGATGAGTCTTAGATTGATGTTTTTTCAACCTCTTCCCCATTTGTGGGTTGAGTGGACACATTTATATTAATTACTTGCTATATCTCTACCTCCTTTATGGGGGTTAGGATTACTTTAGAAGAGGGAGGAATAGGTTTAGTGGAAATAGATGTGCCTACTAGGGGTGTGGGAGATAGAAGTGAAACTAGTGGAGGGTAGGCATAATGAGTTGAGAAAGGGGAACCTATAAGAGTGTGGAATCTAGATCCATGAATGAATAAATAAAAATTGTGGTGACACTTAGGGTTTATTAAATGGGAAAGGTAATAGGAGATGAAAAAAAGGTAGTAGTTATCCCAGTGGTTGGCATGGCTAGCAGGATTATAGTCAGGATGACTGAATCCATAGTTACATACTATTGTGTGGTGTTAGTGATTAGTTGGGTGGTGATGATTAGGGATGATATGGAATAAATTATGGAAGAGGAGAGAAAAATTATGGAAGGGGGATGAATTATGGAAAAAGGGGAGTGAAAGTGAAACCTAAGTGTCTAATTAAATTGATTTAACTATTGGCAATGGAGTTACTAGCACAGGTGAGTTGGTGAAAATGGAGGGGATAATTATTTGAGGTGATGGTGGAGGAGGAGGAGGTGTTGTAGCTAATGGAATGATAGAGATAGGAGGAGAAACTATAATGTATATAACAGTATAAATGATGATAGATATAGGAGTAGAAACTATTGGTGCTTCAATGGTAGTTGTGTATTCAGATTAAATTACTATTAATTGATCTATTGTTGCTCCTTGGCCATTAGATTTTTCTCTAATCCTTTTTATTCTATTTTATCTTGTGAGATATGAATGGCCTATCTACATGTTCAATGAGGGTTTCACTACTGTAACCTTTTATTGTTGGTGGTATTCCCTTTTCCTTGATCTCTCTTAGATTATCACTAATAATCATTATTTCCTTGGTCACCTTGACCCCTTTGCTTCTAAGCTAGTTGATTATTCTATTTATTACATTTGTGGTTTTATCAATTAATGAGAAGGAATAAGAATGGATAACTTAACTAATGTAAAGAGTTAATAAAAGGTTTTATTATCAGAATAGACCTTGTCTATTGGGGATTCATCATCTACCAAGTTCTTAGGGACTAGTGCCATGTTAAAAGCCTTGATTTAATCTAGTTTCATCCTAAAATAATCCTTCAGTCTCACTTATTCATCTTGAAGGTCATCCCAATAGTCTTCATAGTAGGGAACATGGGAATACATTTTGATCCCTAATGCACTAGTAATTTTGCCATTTACATCATATAATGCTTGCCTCTAGAGATTTCAAGGTCATTTGAGTCATATATAACTTCTTTTTATTCTAGACTTCCATCAAGTGCTTGTGGATGGAGTCACTTATCAGTTGTGCCTAGTGGATGTACTACTTGTTTTTGTGGATTAAACATATGTATTGGTACATCTAATCTTGAAATTTATTTGCATCAAGGTTCTTGATGAATCTATTCAAGAGTATGATTAAATCACCCACTTCATCCTTAAAATATATCCTTGCTATTATTTTAGGTAGTCTTATGGATGTAAGCCTAGGGACTTTTAGCCATTGTTTATTTATTACCCTTAGACATATAGTATTATTGTCCTGCTAGAACTTATTTAATGATTAAAGAGTTATATCAAGATAACTCTCATATTCAAGGATCATGAATACTGAGTCTATAAAGTTAGGATCTAGGTTTAGAATCCTTTCTCCCTTTTCATTCAGCACTTGTCTCTTTTCAGTATCTTAGTGCTTCACCAATGTGAGCACCAACTTAGGGATCTATACTAATAAGGGGAAGGCTACTACCTGGGGAAGGCTACTACCTAGGGTAGTCCATAGTCATAAATTCTCTTAATATAGTCATTTTTGAATTCAACATTCACCCTAGTCTAGAAATCACCTCAATTAATATGACCTAGGTCTATGTCCACAATCTCATTCTTGTTATACTCCATTAAAATGACCCTAGATAGTGGTGGATTAATATTCATGTCAGGTTATTCAAAATGTAATTTAGGGAAGATATGATCAACAATAAATATATCATGTATTATATAAAATTGGATAATACCATACTAGATCCAACATACATATAATTACTCATGCTTAAAATTTAGGTAAAGGCTATGATAAAGAGAAGTTTTTAAAATGGAAATCAAGGATGTAACTAAGGATACTATTCGAGGATATAAAGAACAAGAAAAAACTACATCTACAATATATTTTATTTTTTATAATGATATACAAATTCTATTAGATGGTAACCAAGAGGTACCTAAAGTAAGTGTTGTAACCTATGCATATAACTATGGATTTACAAGAATGAAAAGATAACATAAACTAATCCAAATATGGTGAAGAATACATTGGCATGTTACTATATTATACAAATATAAAAATAAATTAAAGATTTTAGAGATAGGTATACTTGTCTTGGGTTGACTTATCGATGCATAAATATCTACGTAGCTCAAATTTCACTTTGTGAGAGGTTTTTTAGGTTGAGGATCAAATGTCAAGGATGAATACTTAGGTATAATTAGTTTGTGATTCGAATAACTAAGTGTACATCTCTAGTTTAGGTTATTTTTCAATAACTCTAGATACCTTATGCAAACATAGACCTTAAAAATAATAATATCCTATAAT
>JARHVA010005909.1:872500-915000 GCA_037957365.1 Torreya grandis | reverse complement strand
ATCTCTTATTATATTTTTAGTGTCAATACAATTATTTATATATAACCCTTTTTCTAAATAATGATTAAAATGAAAGAGAGTATCTTAATCAAATAAGGAGTATGCTACTTTAAAAACTAGGATAATTAAATGAAATTACATTCTACTGATATTCTGATAAAATATACAAAATCTAAGAATATACAAAATATAGAATGTAAAACATTCAATATTATAATAATAAAAATACAAAGGAGAAATTTTTATTATCTTATACAATGATGTAAACACATATTTGAATAATGCAGGTGAAAAAGTGAATTGTCTAAAGATATGGAAGCTATTGTCATATTTTGAATATTTATTTTTTGTTAGTTTGAACACTTGCATTATTGTGTGGGCATTAACATCAATGTTAATGTTTTGATTTTACCACTTGTGTCTTATATAAAATATTTACTATTTTATAATACTTATACCTATGTCTATTAGGGTTGACTATCACCTTTTCTATTGTATATCTAGATCTCTTACAAATGTCTTTGATATTAGTGTGTAGTTAAAGACCCTAGGCCCTATGATTAGGGTATATGATCTTATAAAATAAGGGTTAGTAAATTCAAGTGAATTTGATCTGACCTCAAAGATCCATTTTTTAGTGAGTGTTGCTTACATATCCATATACTTTGAAGATGGCCTTAGACTGATGCATTTCCCCCTTACGTGGGTGTGTGTGTGTGTTTGAATAATAGTGTAATATGTTATATGTAAGTTGATGTAGTGATATATATCATAAATTGGAAAATAATTATCATTTATTTTTATTTTAATGGTTTATACATGTAGTAATAATTTTCCTATGACTAATTTTAAAATAAGAAAGAATAGGGTAAAAGATCTTAGTTTTAAAATTGATTCTCACTAGTGTAGTGTAATCCTGAAGGGTGATTTCTAGATGAATAATGAGTTGGATTTAAAATTTAATTTATATCATAATTTTGAAAAATTTCTCATATAAAGGTTCAATAAAAAATATTATGACCCATACATATTGAAATATTTTAAAATTTGAGTGTTTATAAGTTACAAAAACCTATGTTATTATAGGGAAAGTAACGTTGACACCAGTATCCAAGTATTAACACAAGTGTCCAACAAGATAGAATTGAAGTTATGTATCTGATAATTATGTATATATATTAGGTTTTAAGTATAATATGGGTATAAGTGATATGGGTAATCAGAATATGAGGGTTAGACTATAAGATTAGCATTTAGACATAATGAGATTGTGAATGTAAGCCTTTCAATTAAAAGTAGGTAAATAACTCAAGTGTAGATCCATAACTTGAATTTTCCAAGTGTATAAGACTATTTTAACATAGAAATCCAAATTTGAGTATCTACATCCCCCTGCCCTCTCCACCACCATAATCTAGTAATGCATAAGGATGGAATTACTAGATTAAAGGAAATAAATGTGTATATTGGTGTGTTTAATATATCTTGTTTTAACTTGATCCCTATTTGAATTTCTTGTATGTTTATGACCTAAAACCAATAGTAAGTTATAGGTTTAATTAGTGCAAATAATATAAAAATGAATATTTTAAATTACTTAAAAGAAAATAGATCAAGGAAGGATTATACCTATGTGTCGATTCCACCATGTTTTCCCTTGATAGTTTGATTTGATAAAGATGATTCATGGATGAATCAATGGAGAGATATTCATAGTTGAACCTTGTAAATGTGAATATTGTAATTAGATGTTGATCATAACCCCCATATAATATGAGGGTTATTTATGCCAATTCTATCAAGAGCATTGAATCTCAATTGTACAACTCAATTGTAAAATAGTATATCCAATCCCACTCGAGTCAAATGGTTTAACAATAAAACTGACCATAAATATAAGTAGCTCTAAGTCTATTGAGAAATTTGAATCTTATTGCACTAATCTAATGAGCCAACTAGTGTAATAGATAAAATCTCAAATAGAACATCTTGTTAAGGTTGGTGAGTGAATAGTGTATTTATAATCTGGTGAATTTGCATGGCATATTCACCTAATATATGTCTCAAGTTTAAGTATCTATATAAATTTAACTTCTGATATTTAAACTATATAATATGTCACAAATTTTAAAAAGATTTTTTTCAAATTCGTGCCAAATGTATAATATTTTATCCTAAGTGTATATCTAACTCATGAAAACTATATAATATTCTACCAATTATGTCAATATTATGTATGTGGATTCATATCTCTATGACATTACCCATTGATATTAATGCTTTGACCCTTTTTATGTGAGGGGAATGAAATTTGGTAGTCTCCTTATCACAAAATAATAATAAAACTATGTTGTAGCTTTGTCAATTATGTATTAAAGAGCATATATTGGTATCATGTCAAAGTATATGTATTAATTAAACTCACAATATCCAACATAACAAGCCCTAAAATGCATCATAAAGATTATGACAACATATAGAAGAAATAATATTATAAAAAAATAAAACACACACACACACACAAGATTACTCAATGTCACACAAACAGGGGTCTAAGGAGACTACAAACAAGGGTTATGTTCAAATGTTATACACTTAATGGGAAGACATATTCAAATGTTCACACACCAAATAAACAAGACAAACTCAAGGCATTATGGAATATAAGCAAGGAACATGTTAAAAAAATAAGTATGCTCAAATAAATCCATATGAAGAGATGAAGTAAGTGAAATATAAGAAACTAGCATAAGGATGGCATATTAGTCCCTACATACATACACTATTAAAATGTCTAATATAATATAATATCAAGTAAATTGTGTAATATGTTATAAGGAATATAATCATGTGTAAATGTTAGTATATAAGTTTAATATGATAATGGAAATTGATCATAAAATAATATAACTTGTGTCGATCATGATCAAATAGAAACAAGATTCCTCCAATGTAGTGTGTCACATGGGAAGATAAAAGTTCCAACATCTACATGCTCATGTATCATGGATTTAACATATTCCTATATCACACTCAAGTATCCATGAAACATTATGTGTATATAAATTACATGCTATCTATTGATGTGCATTTTTATACATTTTAACATTTTGACAAGCATTTCAACTTACCTCTCTTGAAAGGATATTTGTAGTATCTCCCCATGGTTTCTTTCTACTAGGTCTAGGTGCACTGATATTCAATCAGTGTATTATTTGACCATTCATTTCAATGGGCATATTGGTGTGGGAATAATTCAAACTTAGTTTTAACAGGGTTTGGGTAATTGAACAACTTATTTGGTATTGTGTGTTTTATGTTTCATTAATGCGGGTTTTAAACAAATTTTGAATGGACCAAAAAATACACTCATATGAAAAAAAAAGAGGCATTTTTAGGGATTTGTTTTAATTATTTAAAAACTAATTTTAAAATTAATTCCATTTTTTTAATCATTCAATAATTTATCTATAACAATGGATAAAGTAACATCAACCATGATAGACGTGTAAGTAAATTGCATTCATACAAAACCTAATCTAACTTATTGATAAAAATTAGGAAAAGAAAGGAAAAGGTGAAATAAAAACCTAAAATAATTATGGTAAGTTTTATTTCATTATCACATGAACTCCATAAAATAGCTACTAAAACAACCAACATATGTATAATCACATTCTATGCCAATGCAAACTTCTAAGGAAAACAAACAATGAGCAACCATAGTCACCGTATACAAGCACAAGTTACAAGCAAATAGATCCCAACCTTAAATTAATCATGAATAAATCATTTTATAATCATATCTAGATTTAATTACAATCACTCCCTCAAATAATTTCCAACATAATGGCAAGTGAGTTTGAGGGATAAATTACACTACAACAAATTACATGTAAAAAATTGAAGTTGGTGGCTCCAAATTTCTTGTGGAAGAAGAAAAACCAACCCTTTGGTCACTAAAATGAGATAATATATAAATAATTGAGTCTTCCAAGCAATGGATTTTCCCTTAAAGACACCAAAACTACCATTAAATCTCAAATTCCTACTTCTCCTTCTTTCACATCCAAGTTTACCTCTTTTACTATTAATTTTCCACAATTTAAACCAAAAATGAAGTTAAAAGTTGTGATTAAAATAATGAAAAATAAACTATCACACAAAAGTTTGAACATGTTTTACAATAGGCACAACTAATAAAAAATGAGACTCCTACTTCATCTGGGATGGAGTAATATTTTTAGAGATGTAAGAGATTTGAAATAATGACACCATGATTATAATTTATCAAAAAAACATGACACAGGGTCCAAAAACACTCCCAACATACCTAATCAAATATTTAGGGGTCTAAATTCATGCTTTAAAATTCACTTTTTAAATTTATATATCCTAATTCTAAGTTGGATACTTAATCCCAAATAGAATTGAGAAGCAATTTAATGGGACTACATGACCTAATCAAGATCTTGATGTACGAATAGAACTAGCCTTATAAATATCTAAATAGAGGGAAAGTGGAGTGGGTGTCCCAAGACTTGATTAGGTCTTTGACCCCTAAATAGCATTACATTTGAATTTTTGTTGGACCAAAATTATATTCAAACATTTTAAACTAGATAGAACATTAATTTGTATGAAGGGACTTGGGTATGCGGGCTTGAATAGTAAAGAATGTTTACTCGAGATTGGCCCCTAACGTAAGTGGGGTTTCCATCGCTTATTATAATTAAAATTCACCCATTAAGAATATGTAGTCATAATTTTTTATTTGAACAACACTAAGCCTGTCTCTATTAAGGCCCTAAGACATAATTTTTAAATTAATAATCAACTAGAACTAAGACTGATGACCACCTACCCTACTGACCTAATTACGAGTATTTTCTTGAATAACACTACATGACTACCCTTCCTAACTATCTATACCTAATTAGGGGGGAAAACCCTTATTAAAACTACCCTCAGTGCCAAATCACCCCATTGACATGTTTAGAGTTTTAACTTTGATTAATAAAGGATATCCCATCATTCGAACACATAGACCTAGTCATGCAAAAAAAATTAGTAGAAAATAAACACTATGATGACCATTCCCTTGATTTATTTTGGTTATATAAGATTGATTAGGTGTGTGGGAGATAAATAATAACACTTTAGACCTAGCTTGAATCGAAAATTTAATTAACACTGAAGATGAATAAATAAGACCTTGAAGACCTAATCAAGGGTTGAAATCTTGATTAGATATAGGGACATAGGTAAATTTTAATCACATTTAACCATACCCATTTAGATATTTTGACATTTTTTCACCAAATTTTGTAAGATTTTTAAACTATAATATGGAGGTTAAGAATTCATTTCTAGACGGGGTATAAAACATGAAACTTAATTACATTAGTCAGGTTGACAAGATGGGATAATTATTAGAGGCCTAAAGGGTACCAAAAATCAATATGACCTCTTATAGCAAGTTAAGAGAACTAAGCAATCCAAAATTCAAATACAAATTGGGAGGTTAAGGTTCCACTTTCATGCTAAGAATTATTTATTAAGTTTACTTGTACAACATGGTCTTTTCAATGGTGATATTTTTTGGTCGTGATTTGACATAAAAACCAAGATATCCAACCAAGACAACTTGAGAATGATGAGAACCAAAAAATTGTGAGTGTAAGCATGAGTAGATAAAAATGAAAAAAAAGGTTCCCTAATTCTTGGAAGAATTAGGGCATGTTTAAATAACAAAAAAATTGATAACTCCACTAGGAAATCCTCCTAAGTATTTTGGAATGATATAAATGTGTCTAAAAACCTAAAATCTATGGCCTAGACTACACATGGAACATGAATGAATTCAAGAGAGGAAAGGACAGGAGTAGCTAAGGGACCAACTTAGACATTCTCATTGACCAAATATGTGAATATGATTTAGTTACCTCTTCTTAAAACCTGTGGTAATTAACTATTATATATCCAATCATCAGGCTAGTGAATCCTACCTTGAGAATGATTTCCTAGACATTTCTCTACTTTCATCTAGGAATCCATATCCCTAATAGAGTTTTATATGAACCCACTCTAGGCCTTTCTCTACTATAAGCTTGGTTTTCATAACCTTGGTAAAGGTTGCTTGAATCATCCATAATTGATTTTTCTTAAAATTGATTTTTATTTTCTTGTTCTTGTTTTCTCTTTTCTCTTTATTTTCTTAGCATCTCAATTCTAAGTTGGGGACCACCATGGCATTAAAAAGGTAAATTAGTAAATTATTCAACCTAGATCTTCACCATAGCAGGTTCATCTAGGCAAACCTAGAAATAATTAAGATGTGATTTTTTTCTTGGTTTCAAGAGAATGTCTTCATTAACCAAAATGTTTTACCCAAATTTAACCCAACTTGAATGAATTTAGAACACATTTGATAGTTTAATATTTTGAAACTAATTATTAAAAAAATCTAACATTATAAACTACTTAAAGTACTTACACACTATAATGTCAATTAATCTACCTTTGTGCAAGCCTTTTATTATTCATTATTTGACCAGTAAGGGAACCTATAGGAAAAAATAGATGAGTTGAACTTAAAATAGATAAGTAACAAGGTTGGACCAAGAATAAAAAATGATAAAATCAATAAAATCAAACATGAAACAAAATCAAGAAATGAAAAGAGAAGGTATTAAAAAATCTTTCCAAGAAAAATCATGCATAGAATCAATAATTCTGAGGAAGTGACTATGGATGGGCCAAAGGACATCCTCACTAGTTAGACACCTAATATGAAACATATTCATGTTTAGGATTTTGAGAAGATTAATAGATATCCTACCAAGGGAAGACATGTAATTATGTCTATGCTGACCTATATGCTCATAAATTCTATCCCAAAGAGTCTTAACTACCTTGTTTTCATGCAATTTAAGTAAATTTACACTATAAAATTCAACAATGTTCTTACATTTTATTTTTAGAAATTATGTGGGGTAGGTTTAGATAATTACCTATGCCCATATATTGAATTACATTGAGGGATATGGTTGGGTATCCACACATACCATATATATTTATATACCTAACCTAGTAGAGATATATTCATTATGGTAGCCCATCATTGAATACATTATTGGCTACTCCTTAGCTAATATGAATGATTTGACATCATCATATTTATCATATTCATCATCTAGAAGACTTAGGAGTGGTTTTTCACAAGTCAAGGATCTTCTAAATTTGTCATAAGTGGTATAAATATGAGAAGAGTTACATTAGATCAAGGCATATTCAACTCTAACTTCCACCAACCCCACTTTTTCATAGCTTAGGAGACCATGATAATGATCGCTCATTTCTATTTTATTTTCCTCTACTACTGTAAGGATCACATGACTACTATAATCACATTCCTTAGGTTGTTATAAATGATCCAAATCTTTTACAGTGAGAAAAATAACCTGATTTTGTTCTTCTTTCCACCTATCATCAAGAATGTAAATGAATTGTTATTAAATTTTGAGGAATCTCATGACTTCACCATTTAGGTTTAGGCCAATTGGATCAAAGGTAAGGTTGTCTATAGGTGAGAGATCTACCATTTTTAATTCATTTAACTCACCTTCTTCATGTAGATAACTATTTTTTTAATTATTTTCTTCAACTTATTCCATATCTAATGATGGGATGGGTATCATACTACTACTAATAAACTATTTATCATCTTGTATTAACTTTAAAAGTATATGGATAGGGCCATCATTTCATTAAATTTAGACATATTCTGGTCTAGATTGAAAAATGAAACTATTATTATTAGATTTTATAGTATCAGTTATTTCAAACATTTGATTCCAATTTAAATACTATAGAATTCCAATTTTAAATTTATTAGAATCACATATCATATTTTATGATTTTTAGTTTCAATATTTTTGGAATTTAAAGTTATTAATGAAGTAGTAGTGCATATTATTCTAGTTTGTTGAGATGTTTCAATATTATTTTGTGAATGTGATCATGCTAAATTTGTGAGATGATCCCACTTCTGTCAATTTTATACTTCTCATAGTATTTTAATTAGTCATCTTATCCATCCACTCAAAATTTATGACTCTCTATTGATAGATTTATATTATAACTTTTTAAATGTATGGCATTATGGTTCACTTTCTAGGTGGTTCTTAGTAATTCAATTCATTTCATTAAATTGGCATTACTAAGCCTAGAGTTGTAGTTGGTTAACTTACCCATTTTACTTTGGCATGTAGCATCAGATACTGATCCATATGATGTTGGGATAGATGTATGTAAATGTATGATTCCATTGGTGATTTGAAATGAGTGGATTTAAATAAGTATATACATAATTTATTCTTAAAAATAAAATTTTCAATCTTATTGATTGTGAAAAAATTAAAAATCTTAAGATAGAGATTTTTTTTAGTTGATAGTATTATAATCTTATGTAGAATGTGCACATGCCTATTTTGAACAAGATAAAAAATAATATGGAAATGTGTCATTTACCTACTAATCCATGACTATCATGTACGAAGAATTTTTTTTTTGGAGAAAGTGTAACTCAAGGATTTCACAAAGCTTCACAATCACAATCACCTGAGCTCATTAAAACTAATCCAAATATTTCCAATATGCCAATTTTACACCTAAGATTTCACCAAATGTCATAATGTTTCTTACCTAGAGCTTGACATGGCATATTTCAATTTTTTTTAAAACTCTAGGTGATTGGAACCCATGGATCATAATGCATGTCATCATCCCATTAAACCTTTGTAGTTAAAGCAATCTATGAAAGTGAAACACTAGTATTTCACCAAGTTTCATAATACCAATCACCTAAGCACATGCTAGTTGATCCAAATATTTCTAGTATGTAAATTTTACACCCAGTATTTCACTAAATGTCACAACCACACTCACCTAGATCCTAACATAATAAATTTCAAATTTTTGTAAGCTCTATGTAATTGTAACCCATGGATTATGATGCATTTCATCATCTAATTAACCCCTTGTAATTAAATCACTCAAATAATCACTAAAGTAGAAAGATAAATAGATAGATATATATTTTAATAATGTCCATGAGACAAAAAAAATTTGGGGCCTCAAATCAAAAACCATATCCCAACAAATTGGTAAAATTAATGCATTCAATTTTAAAGGCTAGTGTATCCAATACTAAATTATATATGCAGTCTACAAAGCATAATATGATCACATAAGAAACTATTGCATAACACATGAATGAGATACAATGTCATTATCAATTTGGTAATATTATGATTAATTAATTGGATTAAATGAAATTAAAAAAATGATGGAGATGACTATTTATAATGAATATTCTATGATCCATTTTATGTAAAGGCTACAATTTAAATTTCATCCAAATATTAAATTTTATTTAGGTTTGGCTCAATTTAAATTTTATCAAAATACATAAAGATCAGAGAAAAAAATTTAGTTAAATTGAAAACTAAGAGTTGGAACCCAAATTTTATATGAATTTACTCTAAGTACTTTTTAAATATGGCATAGTAGATGTCAACATGAAATTAAGATAAGGTGTGGGAGAAATGCAACACATAAGTCATTGGTGTGGAAGAATTAAATCACAAGGAAAAATGATGCATAAAATATGGAAGAACAAAGGGCATAAGACTCAAAAATAAAAATGAATTGGAAAAGGGTGTAAAAGGTAGATAGGGTTAGGGAATGATCTATATGAGCATTAGAAGAGAATAGTTAAGTGTGAATCTAACACCAGTCCATGAGAAGATAGGAACATTATAATATTTACCAGCTTATAGAGGGTATATAGGGGTAGTTAGGCCTGAATCGATAGGAATCCATTCTATTCAAGTAAGATATCATTTATAAGATGTATTATTATCGTAGGCATATGATTAGGATAAGTCATGCTAAACTAGAGGAAAAGATTCCAACACTACAATCACCATTTTAAACTATGTTACGATAAATTAACCAACTTAATATGCTACCAAATTTATTAATATGTAAAAAAACAATTTCCTTTCTTTGTAGATACAAAATCAATTCCAACTATCAACTATACAATTAATTAACTTCCATATAAATATGTAACATAGTAGGTGCTTGTACCAATCAATTTTATACTTCAAAATAATTCCATCTCTCACTATATAATTTAACCAAAAATTATTGGGTTTATATCATCTTGTAACAAATACAATCTATGTAATAGTAGCAACACAACTCAATCAAAGTTACTAATTGTTATTTTGTATGTTTTCAAAGAGTGACACATATTTGGATGTAGCCCCACTTGATCTAAACATGTACATAAGTGTGTGAATATTTTATTATTAGAATGTAATGCACCATCAAATTTCCATCTTAGAGGCAATCCAAATAAATGGTATTATTTTTTGTCACTAAAAAAATAGGTTTTCTTTCTACAAATAATATGTTTTCTATACTATACAAATGTGTGTACTTGTCTACAACCTTTTCCATGTTTCTAATGTATACTACCACAATATTTCATTTTTTTTATTTGATAAATTTGTCACTCATTTTACACTCTGATATCCCCCATGTAAAAACAAATTCCACATTTCATATCCAAACAAGTTTTTAAATGAAAAAACTTTGAACTATTGAGTTCAAGTACATAAAACACAACCCAATATCGAGATATTTCTTTACAATCTTTAACAAATCAAGGCTAAATGTATAACTAAAGTATTGCTAGCATGACTATGAAAAGTATATATTTTTGGTATACAATATAAATTTAGTGGTTCCTTGAACCCCAAAAAACACTCCTTCTACTCCTAGTATCAACAAGTTCCTTCCAAGTGGAACAATACTATTTGAAATAGTAAACTAATACAATAATTATTTTTCAATAACTGACCAGTTACTGATATTTTATTCAAATAATGTTCTTGACACAATTGTAAAATAGTTTATATTGAACACTCAATATTATAATGCACTCTAAATATTAAGTTATGAGAACTTCATAGTTGTAAAAACATTTGGGGAGAATATCATAGTAGAAAAAATTATTGGGGTAAAATTCATTTTTTTAATGGCACATGTTTATCAACAAATCATGATTAATCAAAAAAATTTAGTAACGTTAATATAAAAAAATGTTTTAAAAACATCAAAAACTATTTTTCATTAAAATTCAAGAATATTTAAAAATCCTATTTGAAATATGAGCTAAATATGAATGAAAACATCTAAAACTAAATATAAACAACAAATAGTATTCCAAATTGAATAATTCTCATAATTTTTATTTTATATATTAAGTTGTGTAAACTCAATTTCATTTTGTTTCCCTAGTTTAACACTTGTCATACATAAATTTAGATATTATTTCAAAAACAATCTTACATCATCTGCATACCTAATCAAGGCTAGTTTGGTAAACAATGGTTCCATAAGCCATTTTCCCTTTGTAAACTCTATTTTAGAGAAAACATTCACTAGAATGATAAAATTTTATTTAGGTACACCTTTGTTTGATGGGTTGAATTCAATAATTATTCCATAATTAAAAGGAATTTCATGTTCTTTTCAAATCATGTCCAAATTATTAATAAATATTCCCCCATTATTTTTGTAATTCTCGAAACCCCAACAAAACAAAGGACAAGCATCCACTTTAGCTTTTATCTATATTTTCATTATAATTTTTTGTGCATTCACATATGTATCAAACATAGACCAAAATTTTAATTAAAACTTTGAGGACTCAACCATTAAAAATTGGGTTAAATGTCCTCTTGGCTATATATACTCGTTGTTGACTTGGAATGGAGTGTTACTCTTTTTTAAAGAATGTTTTTGAATTACCAATCCTTTTAAATAAAGAACAAGAAAATGCTTTTTTTGAGGCACTGTAGATAATAATAATTTTGAGAATCAACATTACGTTTGATTTATTTTTGAATGTTATTATAGTAATATGTGAGTTAATTTTTTACCTACATTCCTAAGAATTTACATATATTTTACATCATCTCTAGTCAGATCTACACAAGAATTTAAAATTATAATTATTTAATGCTCAAAAAAATAATCAAACAAACCATATTGTGATTTAGTCATGAAGTTTCAATAATTGATTATTAATTTAAGATATTATTGATACATGTTTTTGAGCCAAGTGTGATAATTATTGTTGCATGATCTGACATATTTGATGTGTTTACCATATCCAAATGCATGTTTTTTTTAAGTTCATTTTGTTAGTTAATTATCTCCCCTTTAGATGAAAATTATTATTTATTTAATTCACCATCAGATACATTCATCATTATTTGTAATAGATTTATAATTTCTACCAACATGAAACATACTAGTTTAGAATGCAAATAATGTGTCTAACTACACAAATTTTATGGTATAAATTATTATCAAGCCATGTATGTAAATGGGGATGTCATGAGATATTTATAATATTGATTAAGAATCATCTCTTGCATTATATTTTCCACTATGAATATCAATGAAGTTATCTTTAAACTTGTGGAAACTTTTATTGTATTTTTGCCTCCATAAATAATTATAATAGGGGACAAGTACATTTTATACCTTGATAACATGTTCTCCAAAAAATGGATATATCTCTTATACTTGAAAGGATGCTCTAACAAGACAATCTCAACATCAGTTGGCTTCATAATGTCTAAGGGCTCAGTGTGTAACTAACCAAGTTATATTCTCACTTCTTCATTGACCCTGTCTTTTGAATCATGGACACCAAATATGTTAAAGAACATAGACAGTCCCTCAAACCCACCTTCCTCATTTGAAATCTCATAACATCCTTTGGAAATGATTTCATTATTTTATTTAACCTTTTCCATGTAGATGAGTATACAATTATGAAACAAGTAGGCTTTGAGAATTAGAACAAGAATGATGCATACATAAATCATTGCACTAGACCTAATATAGGAGAGTAGATATATAATATCACTTTATGTTACATTAGTCATAACATTGAAAAAATATACAATAACCACTTATGGACTAAGATAAATACAGTGTTATATTGCTCCCAATGTTTTTCCCAATACAAAGGAAAAACATATTGACATGTGAACTTATAAGTACCATCTTTCCTTTGGTAGAGAATTTTTTGTAACTAATGATACATAATATTCTATGAAATCAATGGAATCCTTTGATACCATTGTATTATAGTTTGATGTTTTCTATATCCCTTGCCCTATTTGATTTCTTTTTCTTTCTCTCTTCTCATTTTTGAATTTATAAAAATCCCACTAGGATTTACTAGAATAGGGTAATTTATTTTTTAAAATTAATTATACAAATTTAACTAACATATTTCATCATGAATAAACTTAAAAAATTGATCTTTAACTAAATACATTATTTTTAGTTAACCTTATCAAGGTCTATAGCTAATATTTTTAGCTAATGATCACTATAATCATAATATAAAGTACATGTAAAATGTTTATTACATAATAAAGACTGCATTTTATTCATAAAAGTATTGTTACAAATTTATCCATGGGTGATACAATATTATATCCAACTACTGTATGATACATTTGAATAAAAGGTACAGTTCAAACAATATAAATCTCTTAATAATAATATAAAAGAATAGAAAGCTTCATGGAGCATGAGTCTCAACAAACTCATAGTATCCATAAGTAATTTTGACTATAGTCTCAAGTTTATTACTATTTCAGGGAGAAAGAAGATCATTTAAGTGATTTTCCACACCAACCATGGACCATCGATCCCCCAAACTATCTCCCAACAAGGGAATGTCCCTCCCGTCATGGATGGGTAGATGATGATGGTGTGGGAATATAAAATGAAAAAATATAACCCATGTGTTGTAATACAACCAATATATGATGTATACCATAAACAAATCCATCCTAACATAATATTTTACAAACACGTAAACTATATCAAATACATGAAATGACAATGTTTAGCTCTAAACATTACTTTGGCCAAAGTTTTCATATACTTATTGATCACAAGGATCACTCAATTTCATACACATAAATCAATTAGATTACACCTCGTATACACATTAGTGGCACTAATTAAGCAAGTGGAATCCATCACACTACTTGTTTAGGGTCATTAATATGATATTTGGCTTTATATATAATAATATAAAAACCAATAGATTCATCAAGAATATTCCATAATAGTAAATGTAAAATGTGATAACTACACTATGGAAATATAAAATACATACATTTATTCCATAAAATTTAATGCAATGAATCTTAAATCATCTAGTTTATTATAGAATAATAAACTAATTTCATAAATTGTCATCAATAGAATCATACTATCTAGGTAAGAGACATATCTACATATCAAGTTACTGAATAATAACATGTAACTCAAAATTTTATTTCATCCATCTAACATAACATCAATCAACAACATATTTATTTGTTCCATATTTCACAAATATAATAACAAGTTATTCATATAACAACATAATATGATATGTGTTTAATATTTTAGATACCTTATATTTAATGCTTCATCAAAACACTAAACACCTAAAAAAGCACCCATATTAATTTTATAAATCATGTAATGTTTTCAAGCATTATTCTGAATATGTAAATCCATAAAAAGCATACTTGACTTAGTTTGTATTTGTCCACAAATCATTTGTATCCCATGTATTTATTTACATATTTCATACTTAGCTAAATCTTATGTTTATTATATCAACAACTAGTATACACATGTTTGGATATGGTATACTTCAAATGGATAAAGTTATGTCCATAACTCAAAAGTATCACGTATCATTGTATAGTAAATTTATCACTATATAAATTACTTCTAAATTACATAAACATTATCAATGAAATTAACTATGTCCTATTTCATCAAACTCAGTGGTCCATACATTAATTTAAATATGCATATAGTCTTATATATCCAAATAGTATTCTAAAATCATAAAATTTCTTTACATATAAATATATAATTAAGATTATTCAAATAATGAATTCTTTAAACTGTTTAGCAATACTAAACTATAGTAATTTTATTGTTATTTATTTCATAAAAATCAATACCCTCAAGTTTGTACATTAAAATGTATATAGTCACATATATGAGTTCAACCAACTATAATATCTGAAAGTCACAAACTCATAGTCGTAACTAACTCAACTAGTTTTTTTATATAGTTTTCATTTAATTGACAATATAGTTCAATTAATTGACAACCTAATCAAGCTTCTCAAACTCATTGTCATAATACAAACCTAGCTAAATGTATAACTATGAGTTTTATTTATAGTCATTATATTTATAAGAAAGACACATCGACTTATGATTTGGCTTATATAACATTGTCACCAAATCTCAAAACATAAGGTTGTTTACACTCATAAAAAATACAAAAGATAGTGAGAAGTAGTTCTAGGATTTTATAATATAAATGTGATCATTTATATTTATTTATTTTTAAATATAACCAATTGACTCCCCTATATATGTTTCAATCTCAAATTGATTCATATACATATACATACATACATACATACATACATACATACATATATACATATATACATACATATATATATATATATATATATATATAACACCAAAATATGTAAATCATATATATATATATATATATATATATATATACATACATTGATATGTATATACCCCAAGTCAATGAAGTCTTGCAGGATGTATATAATATCTGTGTATAGTGTCTATTTATCTTATAGATAAAGCATATAAATGAAATAAAACCAAATTTCATTCTATTCTACCCAAATAACATTATACACAATCAAACCATGTTTTTGGGTTTAATTTTAACCTGAGCTAATAATTCTGCACTCAAGTAAACATAATAATAATAAATGTATTAGTTTGAAATAATTTCAAATGACTAGAATCAGTTAAATAACCTAGTTGATCTTTTAATTGGGTCAAATAAACCTAGGGTTTAACTTTGACCAATAAAATTACATATAAAATTTACATAATAATTTTCATAACTTATAATGCACACAAAACTATAAAATAATTCTACTCCAAATTATGGTTTACCCATCTACTTATTTTATGGTAACAAAATTTAGTTTTCAAGCCAAAGCCTAGGGTTCAAATTTGTATTAAGCATGCAAACATAATTTCTACCATTAAAACTCAACATACAATGTTTTTGTTAATGTATTTAAATAATATGGTCATTTAACCTAGGGTTCAAAGTTATATACTCAATTTTATGTATGGTTGATCCATCCATACAAATTATCACTTATCCCTTTTATTAATTTCATAAAAAAGAAACAAACTAAAAAAACTAAAATAAAAATTTGCCAGATTATTCAACACACACACACACACACACACACACACACACATGAATTTTAAAATGAAACCAACCTGGTGTAAACACTTAAAATTGACCATAATTGGCTAATAATCAAACTTCAAATATATTCCTACCAACCATAGCAAATTAAGCATAAGAATCATTGAACGTCTAAAATTTGCTTATTCATCATTCATCAATGCTTATAATCATGTTGAGACATCCCTAATTTGGTTATTATATTGTATGAAACAATAACATGTCATGGATTCATCTCTAATCACCTTGCAGCATCACAACTATCAATTTGGCCATAGACTTGTTAAGTGGGGCACTTTCACACTTGATCAAATCTTGAAAGAGATAAAAGGCTAGTTAAAATCAATTAAAAAAATAAATAAGATTAAATGCCTATTTAAATTATCTATTTACAATTAATGAATATCTAAAAAAGTAAATTCAAAATATCTTATCCTTTCATCATTGCCTTTATGAGTTGTTAAGTACTTTGAAAATATCCCAAAATATCTAATTTGAGGGCCATGCCTAGTAATTGTAAATCATAATTACTTGAAAATAATTAACTTTACTAGCGTTAGTTTTAACTCACCTACATTCAGTTTGAACACATTTGTAACCTAAACTCAACTTTAACTCACCTTGGGTGAGATTTAATTACTAAGGCTAAAAATATGAGGCCATGGCTATTGGTTTTCAATCTATTTTCGTGTAAATTTATTTTATACAAATATATTCAATAATATCTCATATTCCAAAGTTATAAATGCCTAGAGAGACAAGCTTTGCAAGTAAGGTTACCATGCCCAAATATTAATCGAAGCAATCACAAGCCAAGGTGCTAAGCAGAGAAGGATACAAACAAACTTCATTTATGAATACTTCTTAATGCACAAGCCAAGCAATCCATTCAAGAAAGTCATTTGGATCTCCAAGGAAGATAAAAGAGCTATGGCTCATTTAGTTTTTATACCTAAGCTCTCCCTAGGGTCTATGCTAAATGCGTTAGGATTTTAGTGTGCTCATTTCATTAGTTTTATAAGACTAAGACAAGACTAAGCTCCCCTCTATGTCAAATTCCTAGTTCACACCTGGTAATAAAATCCCAAGTGATAACATCTACAATCTTTTTCCAACCTTTTTTCTTCTTCTCACTCTGTCATGTTGAGACATGCCATCATATGTCTCCATTTTCCTAATTTTATTCTCTTCCATGTTACTAAAATATCCCAATATTTATGGAAAAATAATGGCTAAATATATGCATGAAAAATAACTCACATCCATCAAATAAAAAATAAATAGTCCTCCATAATTTCCTCATGCAAAAATAACCAAACACTATGATTGTTCTCATAATTGCTTTTTAACCCAAGTCAATGAATAGATTAAAAACCCAATATATTGAATGTTCTAATGATTAAATGAGATAATAATAGTTATAATACCTTCAAAATTATGCATGCACATTGAATTCCTATAGTAAGTCATTGAACATTATAATTCAATGATAATGCAACATAATACAAGGTTATTAATAAACCTTCAATAACTAAATATATATTATATCATTTTCCCATTACCATAGCTTTCTAATATCCATCCAAGGTCATGAATATTAATGACATTGACTAAGTATAATATTATTAACAAACATAAATCAAATACAATAATTTCATACATAATCCTTAACAATGAAATTATAACTTAATATTTGACTTAACATTAGGTGATTTAATTATTATAAACAATAATAGTCTTCTAGACATGATATTTAAATTAACACACAGATCAAGTAAAGTAATAGAATCCCATTAAAACAAAACACTATCATACTTTACTCAATTAGATCCAAAGATAATAGTAAGTCAAATTAATACATACATAGATTCACTTATTCATTAAAGAAACGTCAAAATTAAGATAGATTAAGTATGACAGTCATAAACACAACACATAACCATATTCAATATAAGAATTAAAAAAACTCAATCTCATAATGAAAATATATTATAAATCAAAGACATACTAAATCTATCTAAAATAAACACTGACCAAAGCATATTAATTTATTTCTTTAATCTGTCATCCCCCAACATTTTCATCTATGCCACCCTCTTCGATGATGCCCTCCCTACATCACACTATGAAGGATGGATTTGTCCTACATCCACTTCATAATAATGAAGGTAGTTAGACTAAAATATATATAATCCATAATATATTATTTTAATAAACTAATAGACATGATCATCTTGTACACAATATAAAAGTATAGCTAACTCCATGACTAACTATCATGTAAATTAAGCAACATATAATTACCCATAATTATATATGAAATAAAACTTAACCCAAATAGTAATTAACAAAATAATAACCATAAAAATCCATGAATCAATAGCTTATTAGGTCTAGGGAGGAATCAAGATGTAACATCTTTCTCCCTAAAGCTAGTCATCATCCTGATGACACTTATTCAAACATAAGTTCTAAATTTAAAAATGCTTCAGTATAAAATAAAATAATATGTAGAAACATATTATGTGAAAAAATGTTGAAACAACCTATAGAACTCATCATAATCTTCCCAAGAAGCACTATCTTTATAATATTGGTCCCATTGGACCTTGCACTATGTGAATTTTATATCACTCAAATTGAGTTTGCAAGTGTCAATTATTCTTAATGGTTCTACCATGACCACCCTAGGATCTAGAACCTACAAAGCATTCTAATCCAACACATGTGAAGGATCAGTAACATAATTTTAAAGATAATATACATGGAAGACATTATCTAAAAGAGCTAGAGTTTATGGTAATTCAATCCTATACACTATAGGATTGACCCTTCCATAATATGCAAGGGTCTCACATATCTAGGTAAAAGTTTATCTACCTTTTAAAACTTAATCAAGATTTTATAAGGCTTAACTCATAAAAACACTTTATCACCTATATAAAAATGCCTTGTTGTTCTCTTTAGATCATCATAATTTCTCTGCCTATCATTGGCATCGGCCAACCTTTACCTAATTATTTTAACTTTTTCTTTCATTTCCATAAGCATCTCAGGTCCAAAGACTACCCTATCCTCTAATTTGTCCCAGCTAATTGGTAGTGTATACCTCCTTCTATATAATACCTCAAATATAGCCATATTCAATGTTGATTGTTATGAGTTGTTGTAATCAAACTCAACCAATGGAAGGTACTCCTCCCACTTGTATTTTTGATCTATGTAATACATACGAAGGAGATTTTCTAAAATCTGGTTAATTCTCTCTATCTACCCATTGGTTTTTAGGTGATAAGCAGTGTTGAAATTTAATTTCATAACTAGAGATAAACTTAAAGTTAACCAAATTCTATAAGTCATTCTCAGATCTTTATTTGAAATGATCTTTTTTATAAATCCATATAATTAGTACACCTATTTCATGAATTAATTCTCAAGAATAGGTGCATCATCTTTCAAGTTACATAGTATGACATGAGCTAACTTGGTTAATTTTTTAACTACAACCAAGATCATATCATGATGATTCCATGATAATGACAACCCTTGGATAAAGTCCATGCTAATTATCCACCACTTTCACTATAGTATATCATGTGGATATAAAAATACTATTGGATACACATGTTCATATTTTACACATTGACATTCCAAATAATGAGACACTAAATACACTACATCTTTCTTGATTTATTTCTAGAAATAGAGAGGTCTTAACTTATCCATGAGCTTGATCACACCTAGGTGTCATGAATATGGGGCACTATGTAGATCCCTTATCACCATATTCCTTTGGTTCTCTCTATCATTCACATATATCCTACCATTTTATCTCAAAATACCATCACTCTCTAACTTAAATCCTTTATATTTTAGATTCTAATTATTCTCTAATAATGATTTCTTGACTTGATCATAAAATTCATCTCCTAGCAATTATTTGATTACCTAATCATGTAAATCACTCTTGATAGTATCCATATCTATTATTTACATTCTACATCTTAGAGTATCAACAAATATATTCTCCTTTCCCTTGATATAATTAATATAAAAGTCATAATCAAATAAAAATTCTAACTAATGTCTCTAATGTGCATTTATGTTTGGTTGGGTGAATATGTACTTGAGTCCCAAGTTATCGGTCTTAAGCTCAAATGGTTTCCCTAATAGCTGATGCCTCTAAACTCATAATTCATGCACTATTGTATAAAATTCCACATCATTAGGTGTATAATTCACCTCATATGGATTAAGTTTTATGGACTCATATGATACAACTAAACCATCCTACATAAGAATTCATCTACATCCATCTCGAGATACATCTGTGATCACTAAGAATTGACCATTATGATTAAGAATTCTTAGCATTGGTGCCAAAATGTGTCCTAGATATTGAACTTTATTTTAGAAAAATAGACATTTGGATAACTTGTCATATAACTTGTGCTTATGTAAATGATGCAAAACCAATTTAGATGTTGAAGATGTTATTTCTCATCCTTGGAATATATGAGGATGTCATCTAGAAAAACCAACACAAAATGGTCCAAATAATCCATGAACACACTATTCATGATATTCATAAATGTTGTCAAAGTTTTTGTTAACCCAAAGGTAACACTATCAACTCATAGTGCCCATATTTAGTTATGAATAATATTTCTAGAATTTCCTCATCTCTAATTCTCAACTGATGATACATTATCATAAGATCAATCTTAGAAAAGATTGTTTACCATCACATCTAATCAAAGAGATTATCAATATGAGGTAACATATATCTATTTTTAATTTTCACCTTGTTCAAAATCATGTAATCAATATACAAGTAAAGAGTACCATCCTTCTTGATGAAGACCATTGGAGCACCCCATGGTGACACACTTGGTCAAATCAACCCTTATGATAACAAATCTTAAATTTTATCCTTCAACTCAACTAATTTTGTGGTTGTCATCTTGTATGATGCCTTAGACTATGGTTCAAATCTAGGTATGATGTCAATTAAGAAATCAAACTCATGTTTGGGTGGCAACCCTGTTAACTCTTTAGGAAACATATCCTAAAAATTTCTTATAAAATCATAATCCTTGATGGATGATTCCTTATATTCCTCCATCTCTTTTATTTTAATAATAAGTGATTAGCATTCCTTCTACTAAGCATTTTTGAGTTGAATTTTAGAAATTTGCCTAAGTTTCAACTCTTTTTTCTCACCTTGAAGTTATGTCTAATTTCCAAAATAATCTTGACAGTTAGCTTTTTCCATATAGAAATCAACTTTAGCTTTATGATACACAAGCCAATTGAATCCTAAGATCAAATCATATGTCCTTAATTTTGTAACATATATATCTAATATTATAATCAATTCAGGCAACCTAATATCAGCTTCTACTAGACACTTGTCAACCTTGACCTTTGACTCATTCCTATATTATATTGACTATCCATTTTCCATAAATATAGCTTTTCTATACAATTTACTAAGAATTATAGGAGAAATAAAACATTTATATCCCCTATGTCAATTAAAATATAAATTGGATGATCAAACAAAATACATGATAATTCAAGGGATGAAGCTTGGAACTCAACCTAATGATTATCAACAACTACATGAATCCATTGCTAAAAAGTTACCTATTAAGAAGTATAACCCTTGTTATTTGAATTATCCTGAGTACACTCTCAAGCATAATGGTCACCTCTACAAATAAATCAACCTATAGGTGGCCCTTTCCTATCATAGTATTGGTTTCCCTTGAACACTTCCCTTAAAATCATTTCTAGGTTTCTTATTCTCTGAGCTATTATTGAACTTAGCATTCTGGTTCTTGAACTAGCCCTTAGATCCTCCACTCCTCTTCTTCCAATTATTCTATTTGATTGTTAGTTTATATCTTCTAAACTTTTTCTTGAACTTATCTCTAACTTAGGAAAGAGATTCTAGCTTTTGGTCCTACTTGACTTCCTTATTGAATACTTGATCCATGGTAGATGGACCATACACATCCACCTCACAATTAATTTGGGGTTTTGATCCCATAATGAACTTCATGATCTTCAACCTCTCATATACCTAATAATGAGGTATATACTTTAGGAAATTTGTTAATTTCTCCCAATATGTTTTCCCCAAAATATTTCCTTGTTTAAGATTCTAAAAATCTATTAACTTCTAATCAAAATATAGTTGAGGAAGCCATCATAACCGAAATAATGTTAAAAATTATTCCTATGTGGTGGTGCTTGAGTTGAGGTTCATCTCAAGCTTCTTATTTTCTCACCAAGTTGTTGCTTCACCAACAAGTTGATATTCTCCCTCGACTAATTTGGTGACTTCAATATAATTTTATATATCGAAGCCATGCTTCAGCTTCATCTCCCAAAATAGTTCCATAGAACTTGGGTTGATTTACCTTTTTCATGTCTCACGGTAACTCTACTTGTACTTGATCTCTCACATCTTATGTCACTTCTTCATGCCTCTACTCTTGATTATTTACTTTCTTAGTAGGATACTCTTCAAGTTTTTCTTGAACATTCTCCTCAACATGCCCATGCACTTCCTAATCTAGGGCCATGATTCAATCCATAGTTTCTTGCATGGTTTTGAGGATCTAATCCAAATTCATAACTTACTCAGTGCATAACTAACTTGGATATACTAGAGGATTAGTATTTGAGGTACCCTCACCTCTAGGTCTAATGTGAACCATTATTCTTCATGCTTAACATAGTAATAAGTTTGCATTATCAGACACATTAAGTCCTAGAGTTTGAGCCTCATCTCTAATACCATAATGTAATAACCCTAATAGTTTTTACTATAATAGAGTATTTTTTTTCAAAAATTAATTACAAAAATTTAACTAACATATTTTATCATGAAAAAACCTACAAAAGTGATCTTTAACTAAATACAATAATTTTTAGTTAACCTTATCAGGGTCTATAACTAATATATTTACCTAATGATCACCATAATGATGATCTCAATTATAGCTAAAATGTTTATTAAATAATAAAGATTGCATTTAATTCATAAAAGTACTGTTATAAATTTATCCATGAATGATACAATATTACAACCAATTTTTATGTGATACATATGGATAAAAAGTATAGTTCTAGTAATATAAATCTCTTAATGATAATATATAATTACACAAAGATCCATAGAGAATGAGTCTCAACAAACTCATAGTATCTAGAAACAATCTTGAGTGTAATCCCTAGTGTACTTCTACTATGGGGAAGGAGAGCATCATCTAAGTGATTTCCCACATCAACCACGAACCATTAATCCCTTGCACTATATCCTAATAATAGAATGGCTTTCCCTTCATGAATGGGTAGATAATGTCTATGTGGGAATCTAGAGTGACAAATTAGAACATGTGTGTAGATAACTAATACATTATATATACCATAATAAATCCATTATAACATGATATCATTCAAGCATGTAAACTATATCAAACACATGAAATGATAATGTTTAATTATAAACATTATTTTGGCTAAAGTTTTCATATAGTTATTGATCATAAGGATCAGTCAATTTCATACACATCACTCAATCGGATTACACCTTGTCTATACATTATTGGCACTAACTAAGCAAGTAGAATCTATCACACTATTTATTTAGGATCATTAATTAAAGATTTGGTTATATATATATATATATATATATATATATATATATATATATATATATATATATATATATATATATATATATATATATATATATATATATATATATATATATATATATAAACCAACAAATTCATCAAGAATATTCTCTAATAGCAAATTTAAAATGTGACAACTATAGAAATATCAAATACATAAATTTAGTCCATCAAATGTAATGCAATTAATCTTAAATCATCTAATTTATTATAAAATAATAAACCAATTTCATAAACAATTCTCACTAGAATCATACCATCTGGGTAAGAAATATATCTAGACATCAAGTTACTGAATAATAACATGTAACTCAAAATTTTATTTCATCCATCTAACATAACATTAATCAATAACTTATTTCTTAGTTCAATATTTCAAAAATATAGCAATAAGATAGTCACATAAATACATAATATGATCTATATTTAAAAATTTAGATACCTTATATTTAACTATTCATCAAAATATTAAACACATAACAAAGAATCCATATTACTTTGCTAAATCATGTAATGTTTTCAAGCATTATTCTAAATATGCAAATCTATACAAGGTATACTTGACTTAGATTTGCATTTATCCACAATCATTTGTATCATGTGTATGTATTTACATATTCCATACTCATCTAGATCTTATACTTATTATATCAGTAATTAGTATATACATGCTTGGATATGGTATACCTTAAATGGAAAAATTTCTATCCGTAATCTCAAAGAATCACATATCACTATATAGTCAATTTATCACTATACAAATGTCTTCCAAATTAAATAAACACTATCAATGAAATCGACTCTATTTAGATTCATCAAACTTAGTGGTGTGTACCGTAATTTAGATATGCATACAATCTTATATATGCAAATAGTCTACTTAAATCATACAAAATTATTTACTTAAACAGATATAATTCAAACTATTCAACATAATGAATTCTTCAAAATATTTAAAAATACTAAAATGTAGTAATTTGATTGTTTTCTATTTCATAAAACTCAATACCCCTAGATTTGCACATTAAAATGTATATAGTCACATATATGAGTTCAAATAACTATAATATCCAAAATTCATAAACTCTCAGTGATAACTAACTCAATTGGCTATTTTATATAGTTTTCATTTAATTTACAACATAGTTCAATCAATTCACAACCTAAACAAACTTCTCAAACTCATTGTCATAATACAAACGTAGTCGAATGTATAACTATGAGTTTTGTTTATAATCACTATATTTATAATAAATACATGGAGACTTATATTATTTATCTTATATAACATTATGACCAGATCTCAAAACATAAAGTTGCCTACACTCATAGAAAATCCAAAAGGCAGTAAGAAGTCATTCTAGGATTTTATAATATAAATAGGATAATACACACACACACACACACACACACACACACACACACACACACACACACACACACACACACATCTTAAGTCAATGATGTCATGTAGGATGTATATACATATCCATGTATATGTATATTTATCTTTTAGATTAAAAATATAAATGAAATAAAACCAAATTTCATTCTATTCCACCCAAACAACATTATACATAGCCAAACCCTATTTTTGGGTTTAATTTTAATCTAAGCTATTAATTCTTTACTCAAGTCAACATTTTAATAATAAAGGGATTAGTTTGAAATAATTTTAAATGACTAGAATTAGTTAAATAAACTATCTTATCTTTTCCTTGGGTCAAATGAACCTAGGGTTTAAATTTGATCCAATAAAATTACACAAATAATTTCCATTATAAATTTTGTAACTTATAATGTGCACAAAACTTTTAAGTAATTCTACCTCAAACTATGGTTTCCCCATTTAGTTATTTTATGGAAACTACATTTAGTTTTTAATACAAAACCTAGGGTTTAAATTTGTATTAAATAGGTACATATAATTTCTACCATTAAAATTTAGCATACAATGGTTTTGGTAATTAATTTAAATACTATGGTTGTTTAACATAGGGTTCAAGGCTATATGCTCAATTTTGCGGATGACCAAGCCATCCACAGGGCTGAGAATTTAGCCCTTTTATTAATTTCATAAAAATGGAACAAACTAAGAACCATAAAATAAATATCTACTATATTCTTCATAACACACACACATATGAATTTTAAAACAAAAGCAACCTAGTAATAAAAGTCCAAGTGATAATATATGCAATCAATTTCCAAATTTATCCAACCTCTTTCCTTATTCTCAATCTATCATGTTGAGTCATACCATCACAAGCCTCCATTATCATCATTTTATTCTCTTGTATATTACCATAATGCCCCAATCTTCCTAGAAAAATAATGGATAAGCCTATGCATGAAAAATAACTCATAGACATCAAGCAAAAAATAAATAGTCCTCGATAATTTCCTCATGAAAAAATCCCAAACACTATAATTATTTACATAATTACTTGTTAATCCAAGTCAATGACTAGATTAAAACTGTAATATCTCAAATGTTCCAATGATTAAATAATATAATATAAGTTATAATCCCTTCAAAATTGTGCATACACATTGACTTCCTATAAGAAGTCATTAAACATTATAATTTAATGATAATGCAACATAATAGAAGGTTATTAACAAATCCTCAATAACCAAATATATATTATATAATTTGCCCATTACTATAACTTTTTAATATCCATCCAAGGTCATGACTATTAATGGCATTGACTTAGTATAGGATTATTAACAAGCATCAACCAAATATAATAATGTCATCCATAATGCTTAAAAATGAAACTCTAACTTAATATTTGACTTAAAATTAGGTCATTCAATTATTATAAACAATAATAGTATCCAAACATGATAATCAAATTAACACAGAGATCAAGAAAAGTAAGAGAATCATGTCTAAAATAAAATAGTGTCATACTTTACTCAATTATATCTAAAGACATTAGGAATTTAAATTAAGACATACACATATTCATTTATTCGTTAAAGTAACATCAAAAACGAGATAGACTGAGTATGGAAATCATAAACACAACACACAAACATATTTAATACAAGCATAAAATATAAATCAAGGTCATAGATTAAATATATTAACAATAAAAGACATACTAAAGATATCTAAAATAAACATTGATTAAATCACATTAATCTATTATGGTGTGTGCATGCGTTTCTAGTTATTCAATCTATCATTCCCCAATGCCTTCATTGTTGTAATAAAATAACAAACATGATCATCATATACACAATATAAAAATACAACTAGCTCCATGGTTAACAATCATGTAAATTAATAAATATATAACTTCCCATAATCAACATATGAAATCAAACTTAACCAAAACAATAATTAAAAAAATAATAACCATAAACATACATGAATCAATAGGTTATTAGGTCTAGGGAGGAATCTATTTATGACAAAATTAATCATAGAGTTGAAGAAAGTGATTTTTATGGATGAAAAAAAAATATTTCACATTTGATTCATCATACCCTATAATAGCTAATTATTTAGGAACCCATGAATTCAAATAGTTTATAATTTTTGACTTTGATACTCTAATCTCCTTCACTCTTTTGTAATAGACACTTAAAGTTTTTGCTTTCACCCCAAGGTCAACACTCATTTTCATCCAAACATGTCCACTTATAAATTTTTCTATGAGTACATCCAATTCTTTTGGAAACATACCTCATGTGCCTCTAAATAAACCTTCTATAAATTTATCCAATTAATTTGGCTTGAAATCTAGGTCACTATCTTTCTTAAATCTATAATCCAGCCCATTATTTATGTAGAGATCAAAAAATAGAACCCATTTTGCCCATATGTCATTGGGAATAATGAGAAATGTTAGTTTATCACTAAGACTATCCACCTTTTATTTTTTAAAAACATTCTTAATATCTTCCTCAAATCCCTATATGTAAACATAAAAGAAAACTACATTATTAATCAGGTATATGGAGTAGTTAAATGAATATTTTTGTAAAATTATTTGTTCTTTTTATTATAATTTAACATAATAATTGAATTTAATATTTAAAATACCTTCTAGTTGGATGTCTTTTTGTTTCCTGAACTAGAGTGTTATGGTATTTTTAATATGATCCATAATGCCCTATATTTTTATAACTAGTTAATAAATTGTGTTGGAACCCATGTTTTATTAGCCATATTTTTTCATTTTTATATACTAATTACGTACTCTATTTTGGCTTTGGTAAAAAGAATACGATTTGATCTTTGTTTTAATTTATCATGAAAAGATGCAAACTCATGCTTTTACAAAATAGTTTTCATATCTATGATGGTATGTTGTATATCGATGATGTAGAAGTTAGTCTTTAGATCAAGTCATTCATGTTCGAGCTCAATGTCTAAGATATCACCAATTACTTTTCTAAAGGTAACCAATACTACCTCTCATTAAAGAGGCACATGATTACATGACATTGAGCTAACTAGTCTATCAACAGTAAGTAGATTAAGGGATTGGTACTGGTATTGAATGAGAACTTAGTGGCATCATTCAAATCCAATATTGAACATTTTTCCATTGAATTGGAAAATTTGAATCTCTTTAGATGTTAAAGATTCAATTTTCTTAAATTGATTTTCAACTTGCTTCAAAATAGTTTTCTCCCATATAGATGACCTTAGCTCTTGGAATTGTGATACTAAGGTTTCCTTTTCCATCTTTTCCAATAGTTTCCACCTCATATATATAAACATTTTTAAATGAAATTTTTTATTCCCCAATTCTTTGTCCATATTCAAGTGGTGGGTGACGGATGACTTGAATGCATATTGATAAAGTTTTCTGAATTCTAGTTTAATTCCCTTACAAATATTTTCACTAATTTCTACTCCAATGGTGTCTCCACTTGTAAATGGTTCAATTTTTCAACCATAAGAAATGAAAGAATATTTATTATGTTTTTCCAAACTAACCATGCCACTTTTTATATATAATGGAACATCTACCTCCATTTAAATAATCTGGGATAAGTGATCATTATTGTTTATGAGCTCCACCTGAACCTTTATTACATTATTTGATATGCATTTCATATTTAATGCTATCCCAACCACTTGATGTTCCCCTGACATGGAATTAAATAACTATAGGTCATTGTGATAGTTAGATGGAGAGTAGATTTTTACAAACCACTCCTCATCTCTTTTCTCCTAGTCCAATATGTATACATATAATATTTTCAAACTTTATCAATTACTTATGATTTCTCTCTTATAAGAACCCATTAAGTCTAAATATATATGAGTGCATGCCTTAAATGGTACACTATGAAAAGGGTGGGTAGACCAATGTTGCTTCATAAGATTATTATCTCCTATACCACCACTTTCTATCTACACAACCTTCTCCTATGTACTTCACTAAGCCTTTCCTCCTCTCTTGCTCACTCTTCCAAGCATTTCACTACCTTCATTATTAGCTACCTAAGCCAAAGATACTTTCTAATAGTTTACATTACACTATCATCTTGGTCTAACCCTGTATTAAAATTATTAAAATCATGTTGTAGGTCTAGGTCAGCTCTAGCTAACCTTGTCTGGGACCTAACATGTTTTTATCAATTAATGATATAGAGTCAATTAAGTTGACCTTGTCAACTAAAATTTCAAAAATGTTTAGGGTTAGATTTAGCTATATATACATATCCATTACCATCATTTAGAGAGCAGACAAGAATAATATATTGTGCATCTTCTTATCCACCATTCTACTTGAGCAACTTAGCTTAGGGTTTCAATCCTTTCTTTAGAGATATATATCTTGTCTTGTAGATAAGTCTTTTGGATGCATGGATAAGTTATGTATCCTAGATCTGATTTATATTTATTATCCTTACATATCACAATAATCTTTTAAGAAATAGCTTGGCTAAGGGAGAGATTGAGGCTCGATGGCTTCATCTTAAAAGGAAGTAGTCCTAACATTATTCCTCATTTGTAAGAGTATATAGATTAATATTTTCACTTATCTCCCATGCATTAAGGTTTTACCTATACATAACTTAATTAGGATTTTCCTATGGATGTTCACTTTTTATATTTATTACCCACATTTTATGCCACAAGATTTGGTGAGCACTGGATTAGATTTTGCTTTAATTGTCATTTACTTAGTGAATATGAAAACATAGGACATATCTAGGTTATTATATAGTGTTGCTTGACTAGAGGCTTTGGAACCCTCTCTAGTGATATGTTTTATGGTAAGAGATCTCTTGGTTAGGCCTAGTAGATCCATCTTGGTTATGACCCCAAATATTTAATGTATCAAAAATTAGAAGTGTAAGTGTGATTTATCTTCTTTGAGCTAGGATTAAGTAATAGATTAGTTATATTTCCACTTCTATACACTTTATCAAACTCAATGTGAATCAAACCCTTGTAGGTTTTCTTTCACACTTTTATTTATCATTATATTACAATTTATATTTTTATAGTACTATATCAAACTTGTCAGTATAGTTATAATAGTTTAAGCATAGTTTTAATAAACAATCACTCCAAAATGACACTAATTTATTTGTGCAGATCTTCTCCAAATATAAGTGGTTGGAGTGATCATCTTGGCACAAGTATTCTTTAGTTATATATTTGCACACATAGTTAAACTAGTCTACTCTATTCATAACTTCTTTTTTAGAACGCTATTTTTACAAACTCCATCAAGCTATTCGACTCTATTAACAAAATTTTTAAATCAACACTTAAGCATCATAGCATAAAATTTTGTAATATAAACATATTAAAACCTACCAAAATTCATTCTTAACTTCTTTATCATTTCAATTTTTCTTTTAAAATACTATTCTTCATGAGTTTACAGTCTATAAAATTATAACCCTATAGCCAACTGGATTGAGTTACTAACATAGTTTTGTATCCTATTTTATATCTTAAATAAATAGTCAACCTATTTGACTATGTTCTTACATATCTTAATTTTGTAGAATAGTAGGAAATTAGTCGACTCTATTTTACATTATTTTCACATAGTATCACCTGAACCTATTTTGTACTCTTCATAATTAAGGAATTAATATATTTTTTCTAGTAATTAATTCACCTTTCTTTTTAGTTTCTTGCACAATTTGAGCAATAAACATAGATTAATTAAGTAGTTTTTCAAATTACCATTTTAGTCACACTATTTTTATATTTTTCACACACTTCCAAATCACTTTACAAACCAAAAAACATTAAACATTTGTCTTTCTAAGGTCTACCTACTTGGATTTCATCACCAAGGGGGAATCCAACTTGTACTTTTATCCTAGTATAAACACATGGTTGATGTTATATATTGTAAAAACACTTGACACCCTTATCTCTAAAGGATTGTGAAGTGAGGGGTAGGCCCCAATACTAAGCTAGTACAATCACCAGTAAAGATCCATTTAACCTAAACATCATGATTCCATCATTATAATACTTTTTAGTTCCTTATTATAGCCTAATTCTAATCACATTATATTCAATTTTTATTATAACTTAATGATACTTAGGAATGACCAATTAGTTATAATTTACTTTCAAGTTATTGATTACTCTTTGATTATTGTATTTTATATTGTAAAACTTACTTTGTCTAGCATTGGTACAAGGTTTTTGTTGTGTGTTATAATTGGATTAATCACATTGATAAAATTTCTTGTGTTCTTGATTTCATTTTATTAGATAGTATCTTATAAAACCTTTCTCTATTTTTAGAACACTATCATCCCTATCGACATAGTCCCTTACATATTGTTCAAACTATTTCTTGTAAGACACAATTGACCTATGTGATTATGTCTCTTTATCTTCATATTTAGTCTCCTATCTAAGTAATACATAATTGAATTGTCATATGATGTCCTCTTATACTACTTCATGTTCAACAATACAAAGTCAACTTGCATGACTGTGTCCTCTTTTATTATGGTTTATCCCCTTGTTTATAGAACACAGTCGACCAGTTCAATTTTGTATCCTATTTCTTGATATTTATTTTCATCAACTCTTTTGCCTCATTTTATCATCATGAATTCCATATTTGAGGATAATATAGATTTGACTCAAAAAACATGATGAGCTTTAACAATCCTAATAAGTTTCACAAAAAATAGCTTGTGGCTTCTAATTTATATTAAAGTAATGTTCATGTATCCACTTTTACTACCAATTATAGGATTACTTATTCATCCTCAGTTTTTAATCCTTTATTCTCCTTAGAAGATGATAATGAATTATAATTTACACCTAAAATACTCTTCTTCATTAATGAACTTTCTCAACATAGAGGAAAGGGTCCTTCAACCATTTATAATGTTATGATAGATTCTCAATTATAATCTCTTTCAAATTCCCCTACCTTCTCTCATAAATGTGGGGGAGAGACTTTATTTTTTTATCAACCCTTCCATTATATTTTTTCTCCTTCTAACACTATGCTATCTTTTTTTATGATCTCTTTAATTGTCATGCCAAGTATCTCCACTAACATGGTAGGTTTAACATCTAGTGGGTCTTTTTTAAATGCACTCCTCATTAATCATGCCACTAGTGAATCCTTTATTACCACTACTAATGATGATACTAGTTCTTCTTTTTCTTTTAATGCTAACCATTACACTAGTGCATATTTTTCTACCAATGCTAATCATGTTACTATCACTTCTTTTTCTACAAATTCTTCTCATTTCATGAGTGTGGTGCATGATACTACTCACAGTGTAACCCAATCCATTAATACCAATAATAATGCTTCCCATGTTGTGCACACTAGTCAAAATATTACCCAAAATCATCAAATTTTATTACAAACACTCAATCAAATGAATACTTTTCAAACCAATAATGCAAATCAAATGATAAAAATGTAAAAGCATCTCATGAACCTTTAAAATCAACCCCAACAAGTTTCATTAGGAGAACAAAATCCAAATGCCCCTCACTTCCCCTTAGGTATTCCGATGGGAACCTTATTCCCCAACCACCTCTCCCTAATAAAATGATCAAAATTTTCCAAAATGAACCTCTTTTACCTCAAATTACTAATATCAACATAGGAGGTATCACACCTATCATTAGTTACATCGAGTCTACCGATCCCACATTACATTTAAAAACATTTGGTAACTTTTACAAATATTATATCAAAATCAATACCTTATATACTACCAATATAATATCTAAAAAACTCTTAGGAGATGCTTTAGATTGGTATAATTAGCTAAAATTCCATCCTATCACTAGCTTGGAAGATATGGTCAACTCCCTAGTACAAGAGTTCTAAACTCATGATCTCCCTGAGAATAACTTAGCTCACTTCATAAATTGTAAGCAACTTAAAACTAAAATAACACAAGCTTTCATAAAAAAATGGAAAAACTTGTATAATAAATGTGAGCATAACATGACATATGATAGTCACTTTCATTTATTCACTAATTCTCTCTACCCCAAGTTATAATTTTGGGTTATGACTCTCTCTCTAAGCACTTTGGAAGAAGCCCTAAACCAAGATAAGTGGTAAGATTTTATCATGCACCAATTTGAACCATCTCAATCTCTCATGATAACTATCATGCTCATTAAAAATTAAAAACGTCATACTACCAATGATGGTGTCACCAATACTTATGACACTATTCATAATGTTCAATCCATCACTCCAAATAACACTATGGATCACTTTCCCTTTACAAAAACCACTCCTAATACAAATTATTCCCAAATAAATAAAATCAATGTCCACAAACCATTATCCTTATCTGAGCTTCAAAATCATCTTCCAAGGCCTCTCCCATGAGATCTTAACCCCACTTGTCCAATGAAAACATGGTATGGTCTGAAAAAAATTTATTGTTTTCATATAAGTTGGGGCCACTCTCATGATACTTGTAAACAATTACATAATCTAGCTATGGATTTCCTTCTTGGACCAAAATTTGATCATGAATCACTCATTTTAAAATTACAAGTATATGACATAACTTTTAAATCCCACAAAACACAAAACAAAAATCAATTTTCAAATCAAGTTAATGCTCATCTTGCTATATATAATGATTGTCTTATTAATCATCAAGATAGCAATGACATGCCTACTCCTTCCACAATTCATGTTGAACATGTTATAGTCCTCCTTGATGAAGAAAATGTGGTAAATATGACTAACATGTAAATATTAGTTACTTTTATTGATTATAATCAAACACACAAACACACACACACACACACACACACACACACACACACACACACACACACACACACACACACACACACACACACACACACACACACACACACACACACACACACACACACACACACACACACACACCAAATGCCTCAAACATTTCACATCATTAAAGACTTTTCTCCATCTAATCTCATGGATTTGGGGCAAGAGGACCTTATATATTTAAAATATCCACCTTCAACACCTCAACTAGATAATACCTCTCACACTCTCTCTACTATTCCCCTAATATATACACACAGATAATATTCCCAAACCTTCCAATATTATTTCTTCAACCCAATCATAATAAATACCTAAATCAACTATCCCACCACCTAGAGATAACCAATGTATTTATCATTAAACTAAACTAGCTACATCTTACCAACACAATTTTAATTTAACTTACATCCCTCCTTACTAGGAGCTCATACAATATTATCCACCTTTTTCAAGAAATACCCCATTGGTTATGATGAATGGGACCCCATTATAGAACTTTCCCATCTCCTATATCAAATATCTTTCGTAGAATTAATGTGAGATTCCCCCTATCATTGCAACTAAATGATGAAATTTTTGTTTGAAATAAACATCCCTTATCCTCCCTTAGCAAGATGGGAAGCTACCTTATTTAAGTCTAAAGATAGTATACTTCAACAATGTGAAGATATGCCCACATTTGATGAAACAATGGACACTTCTCTTTCCCTTAAGTTTTATATCATTTTTATGATTCCAAATGAGATTTTACTTCATGTAGATGATCTTTTACTATTTATTAGCATCCAAATTAGTGATATCCAAATTAAGCATGATTTGATTGATGAAGGTTCAAGTAATTGTGTCACCTTCCTCAATTTCATTTAAACTCTTGGATATTATAAGTACAATCTCAAGTCCACACGTAGCACATGTCAATGTTACAATAAAATGAAAATTATTCCTTTAATTATTGCATCGCTTTTTATTACCATCCATCCTATTACAATCTATATGAAAGTTATGATATTTAAGTTTCCCTTCTCTTGTAATAGCTTTCTTGATAAACCTTGAACTCATCGTATGAGGGCTATCACCTCATCTATGTGCTAATGCATCAAATTTCCCCATAATGGTGTTATTTACAAGATTAAACGAGCCATAAACCCTTAGAATTTCAAATAATTCCAAGCTCATGGTGTCTCAACATTTCAATTATCCTATCAATTCTACCTGAGGTTATAATGGTAACCCCAAACTCATTATAAACATACCACCTAACCTCTTCAATTTTTATTATGATGAGTTGGTTGAGATAAGCCTGAAGATTAAAACTTCTAATCTATCCCCTCATATAATCACCTAGCTTCAACCATCATTATATCCTCAATCCTATAAACATCTTATTGATGATATACTTGTGGTCTTAACCAGGACTAGAGATTATATTCATCATGCAACTTTTGATGACAAGATCATACCTACATGTATAATTGACCTACATACACACAATTATGATGACGGTTATGCTTTAAACAATCCATTTCTTGGAGGACATTACCAAGATAGAGATGGTAAGATTATTTGATATCATACTTATTTATTTCACTATTTTCTTTTGTCTTATTGTATTTCTTATTTCATAGTGCCTAATTATAGTATTCTTCTTATTTTCCATATAGTAGAGATGGAGTGATCACATGGTACATCTCCTATTTTAGTAGATCCTCTTAGAATCATGTTCATGGATCATGTCATGATCATTATTTACCATTTTGATAGATACCAAGATCATTATAGTTTACTTCCCCTAGAGATGCTAGCTACTTCTCTTAATCCTCCTACACATCCTGCTTCACCCTCAACTAAGCCTAGTATGCTTCTTACTACCACTGTACCTTCAATTGAACCTTATTATATTTATGATCTTGATTTACCTTTAGATGAGCCTAGCTTGATTTCTACACTAGTCCCACCTTACCTTGGAAATGGCCTTCTTACTTTGTGACAATTTGATCCCATGCCTTCCCAACTGGATGATCAACCTTATTATGATATTCATAAAGTTTTCAGTTATTGGAATAGATACTACTAGTTATATCAACCTTCCTTGGCTTTTCCTTCTACCTCTGCCATTAGTAGGCCCCCAAAGTTTACTAATAGGCATATTTATTTATTTCAAGGGATAGATAATCACTCTTCCACTCATCTCCAAAAAGTTCATCAATATATTGACACATTATGTCCCTCCCTTTCTCAACCCAAAGACAAGGTTATAATTCCTCCTAGGTTGTTACCTAATTATATTATTAAATATGGGGAGGTATATTATCCTTGGTACCAGTGTGGTACCCATCATACTAATTATTTATACATTCTATAATATCACCTTCATGATCACATTTTAACGATTCCTACACCCACTATTCTTCCTTCCATAAATCACCCATAAAGAAGGACCCCCAATATTCACCAATTGTACCTTCTTCCCAACCTATGGTTCATTTCCCACCTATGGTTCCTTCTCCACTAGTGGTTTCTCCTTCTCGTCACACATATACCATTCCTATTTAGGCACCTATTCCTCTCCTTGAGTATTTCATGCACAATATCCCTCATAATCATGATCCTTTAGCTATGCCTATATGTTCTATTAAGGATATTAACAAAGAGTTCTTTGCACAAATTTTCATCTGGATTGATGAGACTCTAATTGTCGTTAGAATTTAACTTAATAAATATGTTTCAAATGTCATGGATAACATTTGTGGACAAATGTATCAATATTTTTTAACACATCATGGTGTTACTTCACTTTTTTCTTCATTATGATTTTGGATTAGAGTTGTGATCCAGTTTTATATATCTTATATCATTTGATTTATTTGTTAAATCTAGTTTCACCTATCTACTTCACATGGATATTTATATTATGCATTACATGTTGTATATGGTTCCATTTAATTTCATATTTTCTTATGGATTATTTTCATTATTTCTATGGTTTCACACATATATTTATGAGTTTATCTCTTTCATGAATGTCTTTTTCTTTTTTAATGGTTATTTTCTACCTTATCTCAAAAACTCAAATAATTATTATTTTGACTTGTTTATATGAACCTTGATCCCCTTAGTAATATTTACTCACAATGTGATTAGTTATAAAACAACACATCTCATTCTACTCTTATTTTATCAATCTAATTTAGATATCCCTTTATTCTTATATCTCCTTTTTATACTAAGCATACATACAGTTGAAACTTGAGCTTATATATTGGTTCATATTTTATCTTAAGTGTTTATTCAGTCATATCTTTGAATACTTAACTTATTTTAACCAAAGGCTAAAGCTCATTCATGTGTATCACTTTTATCATTCATGTTGGTTATTATAAATCTATATGGAGGATGACTTATAAAATTTAAAAAAAATTAAAATTCAAATCATTTAAATAAAAGGCAATGTTATAAAAGGCAACATATAATTTTGAAAGTCAAATCACACTAAGAAACATGATTCATAACAAATCTCCTTTTTCTAATCTAATCTCAAACTATAAAGTTGGACTCACGATAGACTTGAGGTCCATTGAGGTGTGGTAAGTTAGTAGATTGGGAAAGGAGAAATAAAAAAACTTTTTGTGCTACCTACTTTATCACATAAGTACCCAATCTTCATAGTCGATTGATGCCTCTATAAGAGGTCCTAAGGAATAGGAACATGTTGTGGGAAGGTATGTCCATTTTAATTTTCTTATTAATTTAACCATCATGATTCAATCTTAGTGTCTCACCTATTTTCCTATGCAACTTTATGCTTATTGTGAACAGGTATCCTTTATATTTTGATGGTCACTAGACTCTTAGTGTCTCTCTTGTGTACCTAGTTTACCTCATGTTTCTTAAGGTTTTATCATAGACACCTATGTCATGATTTTTATACTCCTTATTTCATTACAACATTCCTAATATTTCCCCTTGAGGAATATTATTTTGTTAACTAATCATCCCCCCTAGGTTTTCCTTTTGTGAGTTGTAGTGTAAGACTATGGACAAGATTAGGCTCTCCTCACAAAATAACACATTACAAACATCATTAAAAAATCATTCTCATAATTGTTTCCACCTCATTTGTGTTCCATTTGTGAGTTTTAGTTTAAGACCATGGATAAGACCAGGCCTTCCTCACAAAATATTTTAATACCTAATTCCTACTATAACCAAGTCATAATTAAATTAAATACATCAAATTTGAGATAAGTAGTGTTGGATTATGAGTTACATGTCATTGACCTACTTCCCAACTTGACTTGGTATGTTTTAATATTACTTCATAAGTCTCACTTTTATCTTCTTATTTTCTAATTATGTATATGCTTACAACCATTTTATTAAATTTTTCATACTTCCCATTTTGAATTAGTGTGATCATTTTAATTTAATTTTACATTTTGTCTTTCTTTTTATACTTCCCATCTTGGTTTAATATGATTGATTGACTTAATTGTTTTGTTTTTATATCATTGGTTTTTATGTACCTTCCATTTTATTACAAAATTTTCATACTTCCAAATGTGACATAGTGTGATTTTTATTTGTTTTAACATGGTGAAAATATTTACACGATTTAAAAACATTTATCCTGTTTTTACAATCTTTGGTTTATTATATTTAGTCATGTTTTGTTATTTAATATTTGATATCATAATATAGTGTGTAGTACATTTGTTTGATTAATTATACTTTTCCAAATAATTTTTACCTTTTTATTTTTAACCATGCATGTGTATCACATTATGATAGAAATAAAATAACACATCACATATTTTCTATAACATATACAATAAAAGATAATTACATGTGATAAAAAGGACATATATCCATGTATTGACATCTAAATCCAAATAAAACTCATGAGATAAATAAAAATGTCAACACACACACACACACACACACACACACACACACACACACACACACACACACACACACACACACACACACACACACACACACACACACACACACACACACACACACACACACACACCATGTGTTTTATATAATACAAGGTACAAAATATAATAGCTATAGCTCTAAGGATGTGCTATGTCCTATATATCTTGTTTCCTAACCATGATTCCCATTGATGCCTATGACTATCCCCTTTAAATAGTTCACTATACATAGGTAGTCCAAGATCTCAATCAAGTAACCTATCCCTATAGATTTGCCACCTAGGTCTATACCTATCCTAAATGGATGGTGGTTACCATGTGTGTGGCTCTCTGATGTACTAAGGCCTATGAATCCTTTGCCTCTCCCACTCCAACCCCTACTAGTGGTTATATTCCATCACTATATGCCTATAGATACCTCATAGCCTCCCCCACCTATCTAAACTAGACCACCTAGGGTACAATAGATGGAACCTTAGGATCATCCAGAGTATTAGGGTCATATGGTGTCAACACCTCATCCAAAATGTCATGATGTGCATCCATCACCAGGGTTCCCCATTTGACCTCTTCTATCATTGTATCTACAAAATTAAAACCATATAGACATTAACTCTCATAAACACAAACACACACACACACACACACAGATATATATATATATATATATATATATATATATATATATATATTTATGTGTGTGTATCAAATCATTTATCTACCATAATCACATTACAACTAGTGTCTTATATCAAAAAATTAAATCACATTCATAACATTTCTCATTAGTGTTGGTGTCATTGATCATGGTCTCCCCATCTACTTTCCCATCAAACACCTCCTCTAGCATCTACCTCGACAAAAGTGCAAATCTAAGAGTCACCACTCAAGCCCACTATGATATTAAACTTAGGGGTGTCTCTATGAACCAACTATGTTGTATATCATTCATTCAATCCCTCTATGCCATGGTTAAAACTTACATCTCCTCACATTGATGGTGTATTCATCTTTGATGAGCATGTGGTGGTCATTATTACCTCTACTATGGTGCCTAATGTGCTCTTATATCCACATCCATCACATCTCCTACAACTATGTTGTATCCTATTATCATGATTGACCATCCCATGGTCTAATATTTTGATGATTGATCACTTGTATTTCTAAAGGTAACCCTCTACCTCCTCTCCCTCTCAACTCTTTATAATTTCATGCCTAATAAGCAAGCACCACTAGAGGATCTAACAAATGGGGGAGTCCTAACTATCTCAATATGTAAACCACTAGATGTATCTCCACTCATGAAGTGAAGTGGCTTATGATCTAAACACATGCCAACCCTATCATAATGGTAGACTAATTAGACCATATGGTATCTATTTGATTGTAGGGTTTCCACATGATCTAACCTCATGTGTTAGTCTATAAAACTAGTACATGGGGCATGGCTCACACTACATGGTATTATCTTTATTCGAAGACCTAAGGTAACCTATCATCAACCACATGGGGCAACCCACTTGGCCAATACATAAATAACCACTCATATATATATGAATTAATCAAAATCACTAGTACCATGGTATTCTACCCTTTAGATAGATTTTAATACATATCATGCATGAGTTGGACCTAGATGATAGACCCAAATTCATAAACTATTCCCTAATCCAATATGGAATAGTAAAAGGCTATCATAAATAGTGGTACCTTATTGTCTAACTCGTGACACAATACTCATGTTGTCATAAGTCCTATCACTACCATTTTAATGTCTTGAATGGCCATAATGCAAACATAAAACAAGGTCACCATCAACCTTGGGTGGATCCTATCTAAGTAGGTATCCCACTGGACTAACACTCATCTCTCATCTTCAAACTCCAGTATATCAATAATAATTGGTGTCACACCTATTGAAATTCTAAGGAATGTGTGAATATGCTCTAGAGTAATACCCACCTCAATGGTGTCCCTATCCACTTCCCATCAATAAGTGTTGGTCAACCATTCCCATGCTATTAGGAAAATATCAGTGAGATCAACACTCATAGGGATCCACCTCATATCCATGATGCCTCCAAAGCCCAAGATGACTAATCAGGTTCTATTTATATCAGTCAAATAATCTAATAGATATGGTAGTCATGATGCATCTATGAAGTGCCAATATCTCCAACATCTCTACAAAATATCAAATTATAATGGATGTGTTAGATCTCCATGTCATAAATAATTAAAATAAAAACTAACTACTTCATCAAATACTTTTATTTATTTTCTTATGTTTTCTTATTTTCCTACATGATCAGCCCATTTGATACTAAATCAACCTTTTTATTTTAGAATATATTAGTATGTTTTATACTAAATTAGCCCTTTCCTAGATCTAGCATATTGCATCAGCCTTATGGTACATAATCAACCCTTTTTAGTAACTATATCAATTATTTACTACCAACTGTGTTAGCTAGAATGTACATAGTTAATCATCTTATCATTTTAGACTGCATCATCCTATGCTATGTAGTTGACCACCTTAAACAATACTATGTCAACTCACTACTACACAATCATCCCCTTATTTTCTTCTTACCTTATGAACCGAATCAACCATGTCAACTCTATTCTTTCCCTACAGTGACTCTTTGACCATTTACCATAAATTCCTTAGGCATTTATCTATCTAAATTTATCTTACCTAGTAGTCCATTATGCCCCTAATCTACCCAAAAATTTCTTAGGGTCAGTTTTAATCTCTATAATTTTCCTACTAGTCAATTTTTTATACTAAGCTCAATTTCAAATAAAAATTACTATTTTTTTGGAAATTTATGTTTGCTTACCTTTGTTTCACTCGCTATGGCTAGCAAGAATCCTCCCCATCATAGTTGTCATATCCTCAACATGGTCAGTCTCTCATCTCAAGCTAGGTCTCTAAGAGATCTATTTTCTCAAAATAGTAAAAATAACACATGAATTATTTTTCACCCTATTTATATTTACTATTAAAAAAAAATTATTTGTCAAATATTTACCATTAGATTCTATTTTTTGCTAATATATTTATTTCTACTAAATCTTTTTCCAATTTTCATGATGTTATATAATCCTTCTATTGTAGAGA